>JAQHUG010000211.1:633445-650279 GCA_028555095.1 Dicrostonyx torquatus
CAGAGTGTGTCAGGGGTTACATGCAGAGTGTGTCAGGGGTTACATATGGGAGTGTGTCAGGGGTTACATACGGAGTGTGTCAGGGGTTACTTACAGGAGTGTGTCAGGGGTTACTTGCAGAGTGTGTCAGGGGTTACATACGGGAGTGTGTCAGGGGTTACATACGGGAGTGTCTCAGGGGTTACATACGGAGTGTGTCAGGGGTTACATATGGGAGTGTGTCAGGGGTTACATACGGGAGTGTGTCAGGGGTTTCATACGGGAGTGTGTCAGGGGTTACATACGGGACTGTGTCAGGGGTTACATATGGGAGTGTGTCAGGGGTTACATATGGGAGTGTGTCAGGGGTTACATATGGCAATGTGTCAGGGGTTACATACGAGAGTGTGTCAGGGGTTTCATACAGGAGCAGAGATGACTCAGGCACAGCTTGTTGTGTCACCAAAGGTCCACCCCAGCATGGGTGACATCCCATGAAGCCTGCAGACTGCCCACCAGGTTGTCTTTTCCTGGTAGCTCAGCTGATCTGAGTGACTCTCAGAGGTTCTTTCTGTTTATCCAACCTTGGGGAAGGAGGAGCCTTGGAATCTTGAGAGTTTTGGGGACTTCTTGAAGCTTTTTAGCTGTTTGCTTCTTGAATTTGAACGCACTGCTCTGCAGGATGGAATGTTCCTCCTCCCTTTAGATCATAGGTCTTACAGAGTCCACCCCCCAATGTGGAAAGTTTATCTCAGAAAGGATCACTACACGGCAATCCGACCAGCCTATGGCAAGGGTGCTAAGCAGTAGTCAGGGCCAAAGGCCTCTGTCCCAAGGCAATTACAGATCCCACATTCGACCTCACCAGAATACAGACAGCATGTGAGAGACCCTCATGGGGTCAGAACCACGAAGTAATGCAGTAGGGTCTGCTTCCTGGAGGTAGAGTTTTAGTGAACTAGGCTGGGCACAGCCAAGCAAGACCACAGTGGAGACAGCTTTGGCCTTTCAGAGCAGAGTGGAGTGATGCTTGAATAAGCCCTACACTACTCGATGTTTGATGAGGGCAACAGGCTCAGTACCAACTGTTTTAGAGTCAAGAAGAATTGCCTTCAAATTTGTAACCTCTTGGCATTGTGACGTGGGAAGATGACATCTCCCAGCCTGAGTCTCTGTGTTTGTAGAACAGACATGGGGATGCTTGCTTGTTGAGTTGTGGGACTAAATGAGACGGCCATGCAAACAGCTTAGCAAATGGCTTCTGTGGTGTATGGAGACCCACGGCTGTTCAAAGGAGCAGCATGCTTGTGTGTCCTCTCTAGTATGAAGCCCCCTCTTGGCTGATGAGGTTCTGATCCCGGGGAGTGACTTACATATCTTCTCCAGCTAGTGTTCTCCTCCAAAACGTGAAGGTGATGTGTCTTGTCCCTTCAGGCTCCTGCTGTCCTGCTAGGCAGAACTATGAAGGAATGATTGATAACAGAATGGCATATCTGGGTCCAGAATGTGAAGCGTTTCTTTGGGCTTTGACAAGCCACCGAGGAAGCCAGGTAAACTCCATTGTGATCTGTGAAAATAGGGATCATGTCATGGTCAGTACTCGTTCTGAACAACAAGCACCAGTTTAGTGAACACTGGTATTTCTAATAGGATGTAAATTCCTCGAGGGTGGAGCTCTGGATGCTCTCCATTTATGGAGTCATTGGTAGAAGCCCGGAGGAAATGATTGTTATCCTGAGTCACCCCAGAGCAAGTTCATCTTCAAACAGCTCCTGAGACTGCCACTGTGTGCCATTTGTCTCCCCCTCTCCCTGTGGGGCTAAGGTTTTCCGTTAATTTGAGAATGAGAAAGTTGGCCTGGAGAGATGGCTCAGTGGTTAACGTCCTTGCCAGGCTAGTGTGAGGACCCACGTAAAGGTTGGACATGGCAGTGAGGTGGGGAGGGGACATAGTAGGTAAAGTGCTTGGTGCACATCTCTGAGTTTGCATTTCCAGAATCTATGGAAATCAGATGTCATAGCATGTACCCGTCATCCCAGCACTGCTACGGGGAAGTGGGAGGTGGAGGAATCCTGAGGAGCACAGCCAACTAGCCTACATAGGCTGAAACTGAGCAACAGAAGACCTGATCTCAGATAAGATGGAAGACAAGACCAATGCCCGAGGTTGTCTTCTGACATCCACATGTGTGATATGGCATTGGTGTGCTCCAAATTACCCACACTCGCCTCACACAGTGGGCAGGGAGATGGAGGAGAGATTGAAAATGTCAGAGAAAGCTGCCCTCTGATTATTCCTTACAGCTATCATATGACAGTCAGGAGGAGACATTGCCATCAAATGAGCAGATATGTGAAAAGACAGGAGGTCTGAGCTGCTCCTGCTGGGAGCACTTGGCATTCTTAGGCAGAGCTGGTTCAGCGTAGTCAATAACCTGGAGAATCAACTGGGTTTCTGCATCAGGACATGCTCGGGATGCATCAATCTGAAGAGGGGTGTTTGGGGTAGCTCAGACTGTGAGCAAAAGAAAATACACATCCACACTAAGATTGTTTACTATACATTAGAATATTATACAGAAATGAAAAGGAAAGTTTTTCCTATATGAATGTTGAATAAAGAAATGATACCCCAAACAGGACATTGGGTGAGGTGCTGTTTATATCAAGTGAAAACCACCAGCCAGACTTCAGAGATTGCCGAGGTCTGCAGACAGAAGCAAAGCTGAGCCGTAACAGCTGGAGGTCACATCTGCCGGAGAAGCAGCACACCACGGCTGGAGCCCAGCGGTCACATGTCTATTCTATCCACAAATGCTTGCTAACCTGTGCTCCTGTGTATCCATTACTTTTTTACATTAAATATATTTTTAATAACTCATTTCTAGGCAGAGCTCAGGCACCAAAGCACAGCTGATTCTCATCTTTAAAACTGTGTCCCCCTACACTAGGTCTTAACACAACATTCTGCTGCTGGGTAAATATGTTAGGCTCCCACAACCTCAACTGCGTGGCAATGGGACTAATAGGATTCTTTTGTCATAAAATCTTTTAAAATTTGGCTCTGTGTATTTCTGTATTGGAATAACCAGGACGGTTTAGGACAGACTGGCGTTTCCACAGGACTCTAGTACAGCCCAGTTGTTAACGGCTGAAGGTTGCAGCATGGACATGCAGGCTTCCTGCATTGCTCACGGGTTTCTGGTGCTCAGCTCGCCTGGGAGCCACTGGTGCAAGCTAGTGGAGTAGCTGAGGACCCGGTCAGAATGCTCTTCTCAGTCAGCCAGGCCAGGGTGGAGTCCAGGTTCCACACTTCCTACTTTTGTCCAAGTGACCCCTGTGCTTCCTGCCGGGGCCCTGCCGCAGAGTGAAGAGCCAGGACCTGAAGAATCCGATAACGGAGGGACACTGACACTCTGGCATTGCAACCTGGGGCTGCAACAAACATCAGCCTGTGCCTCAGTTTCTCCATCTGTGAGCTGGAGGTGATAATAATCCCTACCTTCTGGGTGGTTGTGTGGCTCCAGGGAGCTCATCCAGATAATGCCATGGCAGAATTTGAGACACTGAGCAGATTTTCAGGGTAGGCCACCTCCTCTCTGCAGGTCCTCCTGTGCCTAAGGCCTCCTGGAAACCTGTTGAATTAGGCTCCTGGCTTCATTCCTTACATACACACACTCGCACACACACACACACACACATATACATGTATTATGTAGATATGCCTATTGGTTAACCCTGCTTTAATCTATGAGTAAACACATAGATAGTTTGTATTATGATATTCGTAGTTCTCAAATGCATATGTGTGTATGTTTTTACATAGGCGAACACATGAATGTATATCTGCTCATTTGTTGTCTGTTTCCCTAGTTATAATTCAGTCCAACCTTCCTGAGCACCTAATGTATTCCAGACATTTTGTTAGTCCTTTGGGGCACCCCTCTGCCTCTGTGACAAGCAGACGACAACAAATGAATTAAGCTGTTGTAGAATCGTGTGGTGTCGAAGCCACATTGCTAGACCAGGACAATGAGAGTAAGTTAGGTGGCGTGTGTGGAGGGGGTCAGCAAAGGTGTGACTGGGCACATGGCATTTGAAGAAAGCCTGACAAGGTGTTCAGAGTGCTTGCTCGCCATAGGCGTCTGTGGACTCAGTCAGCTCTACGTTCACAACCCTCCTGAAGGTGGGCAGAGAGAGCTGACTCCACACGCATGCTGCGGCCTGCCCCCAAATAATGATACCACTTAAAAATTACGACAGCAAGTCTCAGAGGAAGAATAGAGCAGGTGCTTATAACCAGGGAAGGAGGTGCTAGGGGCCGAACAGCACCGGGAGGCCAGGGTGACCCAGGGAGAGGCAGGATGAAGTCAGAGTGTCAGACAGTTGGCTTAGTTTCGACTGAGGATGTGAGGAGAGGTGTGGCAGAATTCGAAATGTGTTTTTAATGTGTTCTGGGTTGAAAAGACAACAGAGGAAGGGAAGGAGAGCAGAATCAGGGAGACAAGACGGAAGGGTACACCTTCCCTCCACTAGCCTAGGACAGCAGTGCTGAAAGGGACTCAGGGCTGCTCTGTACAGCTGAGCAGGTTGGCTGTGTCTCTTCTTGTGGGCATTCACACGGGTGTGGGAGCCATGGTGGGCCTAGGGTTGCAGTGCATCTGCACAAGAAGCTCTTTGTAACGGTGCTGCTGAATTCTACAAAGACTAGAACTCACCCTGCCCCACACTCTGGCCTTAGTGCTCCAATTCAGTGTGGTAAATAAGAGGGGCTGAAGGAAAACTGTGGCATGAATGCTATGCCTGGGTTTCCATTGTACTGTGGGTATGTGTGCAGTGTATGTGCACATGTGCACACATGCGAGCATGTGTGTGCAGAGGCAGGGTTCATTATTAGGTCTCTCACCGACTGTGGAACTTATGGATTTGGCTAAGCTAGCCAGAAGGACCCAGAAACCTTCCTGTTATGTCCAGATCCACAAAGTCCCCCCCAAACCATCAAGGAGACCAAGTCCCATATGTAAAAGCAAAGAGCCTTTATTTTATGCAAGTTTGCAAACTCGGTCTCTCCGCATGTCCAATGTATTGGCATAAATAGAGAGCCCGAGCTCAGTTAGAGTTGGGTTTTTACAGTAGTAAAGGTGGGGGTGAGGGGTCTCTGAGGTTCAGGACCCCTGATTGGCTGACATTTGTCTAGGGTGTCCTGGTGAGTGTGCACTGGAGGGTGTCCTGGTGAGTGTGCACTGGAGGGTGTCCTGGTGAGTGTGCACTGGAGGGTGTCCTGGTGAGTGTGCACTGGAGGGTGTCCTGGTGACTGTGCTGGCAGGTGATCCTGTCTACAGCGGTTGGAACCTTCGGCGTTTCCTTTGGATGGTGTGTTCTTGGGTGATGCTCAGGTAATCTTCGTTTATGGTCCTTCCTGCAACCAGGTATTGCTTCAGGGTAAACTACTGAGACCCAGGCCTTATTAAACTTATCAATGGCTGAGTCCTACTCTTGCAGGTGACAAAGGCCGGAAGTAAAGAACTCCCTTTGGGTGGTCTGATTCTGTTAGTGTACCATGGCTGGCTCCCACACTTCCCACCCCTGTCTCTGTAGTCCTGGGGTTATAGGAATCTGCCACTGTGCCCAGCTTTAACATGGGTGCTGGAGATCTGAACTCTGCCACCAAGTTTGTCCAGCAATTACTTTACTAGCTGAGCCCCCACTCCACCTCCTCTCCCAACTGGCCGAGAGCCATTTTCCACAGGTGACGCAGCAAAGGTTGAAGTGTGTTTTGGCAGATCCACAAATACCTCCATTTTCCTTTGATGGCCACTTTGAGTGTCCTGTGTGAAAGCCCCTTTGCTTTTCAAAACATGATCATTTTGTGTCACAAGTGTAAGTCGGCTTTTAACACTGCACTGTGCAGAAAAGGAGGAAGAAAATAATCCTCTTGCCCCTCCCCCAGGCATCCCAGTCACCTCTCATGTGCTGATCTGCTCTGGCTGTAGTTCCAATTAAATGGTTCTAGGGACCAGAGCAGTCTCATCTCTATCTGTTTACAGGGCTTGCACATCACAGCTCCCAGTGTTAACGGTTCCTCTGTTAGTGGCAGACACCTCCTTTCTGAAGGAAGAGGAGGGGAAGCTGGAGATGGTTATAAGATGTTCCTCTTGAGGTTGAAATGGAGACCAGGGTGGGAGAGGAGAGCCAGGTTGAGCTGTGGCAGTAGGTACACCTTGTATTGTAGGTCTGGGTGTCACATTTGACTGGCTGAATGACCTTGAACAGCTCACGGACACATGCTGATCCTTGGCTACCTTCTCTTAAGGAAGAGAGAGCAATGCCTGGTTAATCATGTAAGAGAGACTGGTGGAGTGGGCTGGAGAGATGCTCAGTCGGTGGTTAAGAGTACACACTGTTCTTGCAGAGGACCTGAGTTCTGTTCTCAGCACCAACACTGCTGCTCGTAACTGCCTGTAATTCTAGCTTTAGGGGGTCAGACATATTTTTCTGTCTTCTGCAAGCCTGCACTGATGTGTGCGCGCACGCACACACCCAAATAAAATAAAGTCTTTACAAGGCCTGAAGAAGCTGCAGAATCACATGTGAGAATATTCTTATATTCTTAGTAGCCATGAGAGGGACGGCAAGGTGCAAAAGCAGTAAGGAGTATGTTATTTTAGTCACTAAGCGTGGTGCACGTGGCGTCTGCAGCTCTTCTCATTGCATAGTGTGCTAAAATGCTCTGGCTTCCTGCCTCTTCACACCTTTCCTTCCTTTCCTAGTTCCATCAAATTCACACAGCTCGTTTTCCCTGAACGTCTACCATGTGTGAGGCATTCAATCTTCTACTGGAAAACACAACAGATGGGATCCTGGTCCTGAAAGAGGTCGTAGGGTAAAGGAAAAGGGGAAAAAAAAAACCACACTCGTGGCTGTGATCACCACGCTATGTTCCTCGAAGAGGAGGTGTTAGCAACCATGAGAATCTCTGCTAGATCACATGGGACTGAAGGGTTAAGGAGCCTCCCTTCAAGAAAGGCAGAAAAATGGCTGATAGACAAAGGAAGGGGTGGAATTGTGGGGCACCACGTTCAAAGTCTGGAGGGAGCACTGGTGTCTGGGTGGCTGAGTAGAGCCAGGTGAGCAAGGTAAGGGAGAAGACAGAAAGGTAGGCAGGGGAGAGACCACATGGGCAAAGGAAACACTGAATGTTGGTGAATTAATGTCGCCCTCACTCACCCCCTTTTGCCTCCACTGAGACCCTTTCTTCCCACGCTCCTACTTTGCTGTTTTATTTTTTTAAGCCTTCAAGTTTAGTTGCTTGTGAGCATGGGTGAGAGCTTATTCATCAGACCCGGGCAGTCTCGCAGAGGCTGTACCACTGGAGAAAGCGGCACCAGTAATTTCTCCCTCTCATCAAGTACTCTCATTGGTGTCCAAAAAACACATCGCATGAAGTTATTTTTTTTATTTACTTGAATGAGCACTGAAAGATTTATTTCTTTCACTTATGACTTGAAACTTTTATTTACATAATATTCCTTTCTGCTGGTGACAGCTGTATGGAGTCTACTGTGTGGGTAGGTTCATGTAGCCACTGCCTTAACCAAACAGCAATTGTCTGCTAGCCCAGAAAACTCCTCATAGTGCCCATGGTAGTCTGAGTGAGAACTACCTTACAGGCCCAGGTATTTTAGTGTTCGGTCCCCAGTTAGTGGAAGGTTGGGAAGGATTGGGAGATGTAGTCTCACCTGAGGAGGTGTGTCACTGAGGGCGAGTTAGACCTCACCATTCCCAGTTAGTTTTCTCTCTCTCTCTCTCTCTCTCTCTCTCTCTCTCTCTCTCTCTCTCTCTCTGCTCAGGGCTTTGGATCAGGACAGAAGCTCCCCATTCCTGCTCCAGCACATGCCAACTTCCGGCTGCCATGTTCCCCACCATGATGGTCATGGACTCAACCTTCTGAATTATAGGCCCCTAAAAGAAATTATTCTGTAAGTTGCTTTGGTCGTGGTGTTTTGTCAAAGCAATAGAAGTAACTAAGACACCGCTCCATTCTTGTTGAGCCTGATGATGTCTCCTAACCCCTGAAACGTCTTCTCTTCTCCACCACTACATTTCCAAAATGCCCCCAAGCTGGAGTCACCTAAGCCATGCACACATCTAGATATAGTTAGTTTTCATTATCATGCACAGCCCTATCTGGGCATCTTACAGAAGCCATTAGAAACGGCTGACACCAATAGTATTACGCCCTGTTTTGAAAGAGACCCAATCTTCTCCCAACTCCATCTGTGGAGCAAAGAACCCGGTGGATTCCTTTGCCAGGCAGCACCACGGAGAAGTCTAGACAGAGGCAGACAGAAACAGGGCCCTGCACACAGCTCACAACATGTGGAGATGTGTTCAGCTCACCTTGCGCGGAGCCCTGCTGACCAGCCTTCCAGACTGCAGCTTCCCAGGAGTCCTGGCACTCTCGAAGTCTGCCAACCAAACAAACGTAGGAAGAGAGAGCCAGCATATTTTTTTAAAAGTCAACTTGATGCACCTCCTGCGGGGGAGGCAGCATGCTTATGTGACAGTCACATTAGAACATTAGAACCATTGTTTTCTTGCCAGCAGTAAGTGGGAAGGGGAGCCCATGTGTGCCTCGGGGCACCCTCCCTCCCAAACTGACAAAGGAGAGAACTGTGGTATTTTGCCTAAATGTATTTGTCCTGAATCCTCCTGGAAACAGTCCCTAGCCCATTTGCCAAGGGCAGAAGTGTGTTTGGAAGGATAAACTGTTGACTGAATTCCCTCTCCCATGAACAGATCCTCTCTAGGTAGGAACAGGTTAGAAACCCACATGTGTGGGCTGAAAGAGCTTAGGGGCACACTGCTGAGCCCATGTCTCTTGGCCAGTTTAGAAGAGGGTGGTTGCCCCTGGAAACAGCTACCAGTGTAAACTCCAATAAGTTGTGAATATCTTCTCTTTCTCCATCCTTGAGTTCAGGAAAATATGTCTCTCATACCGGTTGACAGTATTGTAAGGCTGACAAGCCTTGTGGTGCTCCTGAAGAGGACTGACCCACCCATTATTGACGAAGTCCAATGGAAACTCGTCACACTCACTAGCTCAGAATACAGACAAACAACAACAAAACAAAAACCCCAAAGAAAGCAAATCAATCAATCAAACAAACAAAGAAAATAACGAGTCTTTTCCAGCTCAAGCTTTCCATCTTGGCATTTACAAGTGATAACACTGCTTAATGGGAAGAAAGGGTCCTTTCTCCTCAGCAGTGGCCAGCATCTCAACAGGGCTGTGTCCTCTTACCATAGGGCAAGATTTTTCTCTCTCTGTCTCGCTGTGGACTCTAGAATAAAGTTACTTCTGGCTCTACTCCAATTCCTTCACCCCTATCCTGACACTTTCATGTGATGCCTCATTCTTCCAGTGTTTAGACATGGGACGTACTAATGGATGCCGGGAGCACACTCGTAGTCCCAGGCTGGGGCAGCTCAGGTGACATGACCCTAGGTGACACAGGGAGACTATGTCTCAACATAAAACAAAATAAAAAATGAAATATTAAATAAGAGAAAAAAAAAAGAAAAGAGAAAAGACTTAAAGGGTGACCTGCCAGGCCGCAGCTTATTATACTGAGGACAAGCCCTAGCGCTGGGGTGACTGAGCTGAAGGTAGCCTGGACCTTGTGGGTAGCATATCCAAAGGACTGCACGGTTGCCATTTAATCTCATCCGCAGTCCTCTTTCGGCTCAGGCGTTCTCTCCCTCTCTCTTGTGTGTGTCTCTGTCTTTCTCCCCCTCTTTGTGTTGTATATGCACATATGTGTGCTGCGACACCCTGCCCTATCTCTCTGTAACAGTCCCTTTGCAGACTCTAAAGCTAAGGTGATCACTCTCTTGTCTCTGCCCCACACATCACTGGAGTAACAGGCATGTGTTGGCCATGTTCAGCTTTTTATGTGGGTGCTCCGGCATTTCCCCTGCCCTGTATTTGATATCAGTATGTTAAAAATCTTTATTTTTCCCCACTTTTCATCATAGCAAGTATATCCTCTTGTCTGTTAGCTCTCCTTATAATTAATATCCAGTGCCCACGGTTGGGCAAGGACAGGACCATTTCCCCACATCACAGAAACATCAACTCCAAGTGTGAAATAAGCTTTTTTTTTTTTTTTTTTGCCAATGGTTACCCTACTGAGATTATAAAAACACAAGGATTTTTTTCAAACATAGTCTGTTTAAAAAGTATGGATTTGGGTTTAGAAAATGTGGAAGCAAGGTTCAGGCAGCTTCACATTTATCAGGCTCACCAAGTGATGATCATGCAAGATATAGGAGCCACAGCTTTGGAGGATGCGCCTGCATCCCAAACGGGAACAAGGAAGACCATTCTGTCCAAGGTGGGCGTGAGAAGGGTGTGTGTTGAGAGATGAATGGTAGCAATGATACTGGCCCAAGGCTTGATAGAAGAGAGGAGCTGGGCGTCTGGGAGAAGCAAGGAGTGTTCTACCAGGAGCCAAATGTGGACGAGTCCTTAGAGTCTGGCTCAGTGCTGGGCCCGAACTTTTGGAGACAAGGACAATCAAATGGATTTTAAGATGAAAATCCATGAAGGTGGTATTCAGATCACTGATGTCTTCCAAAGAAAGAAAATAACAAGCAGATGTTTCCTAGCAAGCTTAGACCGAACATATGTGTATTGTTGACAGTAAGGTCTTTCCCAATTTGGAATCTCAATTCTTTCTAACTTCAGGCTTTGTGTAGATAGAGTTCTTGGTAATAGATAGAAATCGCCACTACTCCATGGAATTCTAGAGAAGAGAAATTCTCTCATTATTCAACTATGGAGGGTGCTCATTTACCCACTCACTAATGACTGACCCTAATGACAGGTATAATATCTGGTGCTTGACAGGTAGATAGATGATCTAGTTCTGGTTTCTCTTGGAAGAGTGGTTAACTAACCTTTGCACTGATCACTTATTATGTCAAGAGTTTCTCCGGGTCAGCATTTCAGGAGCTCTTAATGCAGCAGTTCAACTCAGGGTCAGAGTCTCATGAGTCTGAAGACTGGAGAGGTGGCCGTCTAAAAGCCTGACCTGAGTTGGGGACTTCCACTTTTAGGATGGCTCTCTCACATGGCTGTTGGCAGGAGACCCACATTTTTGTTGCCTGGGCCTCTCATAATTTGGGTATCTTCACAAAATGGCAGCCAACTTCTCCAGATGAATGATCTCATAAACAGCAGTGGGGGAGCTGTGATGGCTTTCATGGTCTAAGCTCAGTTGTTAAACACCGTGAGTTCTGTCACATCCTGTCTTTGAGAAGTGAAGCACTCAATCCAACCCATACTCAAAAAGGAGGAAATTAAACCCCATCTTCTAACAAGGGACTGCAAAATAATCCAGGTCATCTTTTATTCCACGATTCCTGCTTTATCCAAAACACTTAGTTAGCTGGGTTATGAATAAGTTCAAATGCAGGTTTAGGGGAACAGTATGAGCAGACTGACCTTAATTATTCTCAGGTATTCATTATGCAATGATTTTTACACAGCAATAGGACCAATGTTTATAAGACCCTAACTCGGGAAGGGATAGCTTAAAAATCCTAGGCTTGCAGAGATGGTTCAGTATGTAAGAATGTTTGCTTCTCTTGCAAATGACCTAGGTTTGGTTCCCAGAACCCATGGCCAGTGGCTCATGGCACATATTTTGTTTAAAAAAAAAATCTTGAAAAAAAAGTATCTGATACTTTGGAGTTTACCTCCAAATTCTATCTCCGGAAATTGTGACTCCCACGTTCTGCTGTGAGACAGAGATGTTTGTTATTCTTGAGAGCTGTCCAGGTGATGAACCATAGTCCTAGTAAACCCTAAAATATTGCTTCACCGAACTTGAAGTAATCAATCACTGGGTGCTCCTTTAGGAAACTGTTTAATTGCATAATTTGGCAAGATCACCCAATAATTTGGTGGCCTTTGTCTCCATTTTTATTCCTTTAATCCATATCTTATTTTTTAAATTCATTTTGGATTCAGTTTCTCAACTATATTAGAGTTTGACATATTGATATCTCCCTACAACATCATCATGCATTCACACATCCAAAGGAATAATCTTAACTCTTGCAGAATTGGCTTGAAGCATGTGTGTGCTATGTTAAAATGCCAGGCGTTCCATAATTATATTTTATCAGGTGAAGCTTAACATTTTAATAGGCAGCATCTAAGGCTGATTTGACAGGGTGTTTTTGGATGGTGAAATGGATGCTCAAAATAAGAAAACACCACTCAGAAAGTAAATGAATCACTTCTGCTAGACAAGTCGGATTGGAGTCTCTTATGAAGGCCCAGTCTGGAGAACTGTCTTTCTTGTAGTGTAAGTTCATCAACTCTGATTTGGAAGGTTGAGAAAAAGAACCCCTTCGTGACTTGTTAATCATCAAATAAGAGAACTGAACAGTTGGCAAAGTCCCAGGAGTCTTTACCTGGGTTTTTATTTCATATATCACGAGTATAAGACTTTTAAGCCGCTTCATCTGTCCCACAGCTTCTCTTCCTCCCTCTATGGTGTTACATAGATTATATGAGTTGGATTAATGGGGTTGGTTAGTTCCACTGTTCTGCCATGGAAGGGGATTTTATTACAGGGGTTATTTAGCCAATGCCTGTTGCCTTTGCTTTGTTTATAGATGGAACAGACATGACTCTCTTGCCCTGAGCTAGGTCTTTGATGGTAAAGCAGACGTTTGCACATTAGCTCATGAATATATGAGCCAGGTAGTTTGCATCTGAGAGGAGCAGTGCCATCTCTTTCAGAAGCTTGTTAATTATTTTTATCCATTGGGGTGCTAAAAGGTTTTCCTCTTTAGATGATGGACCGTCGGGCTGGATCTGCCGCACTAGGATGCCAGGTGTGATTCAGATGGTCTTAATTAAAACATTTCTTTACACAGCATCCTATGGAGGTTAAAAGAATGAGGCTAGAAGTTAGATCTGCATCCGAGTCCCTTCTTGACCTTCTTGACCGCTCACTGTAGTATCTTGGGGAAATTGTTTTCCTGTTTTCTATAGAAAGTGTAAGGATGAAATCAACGCATGCACTCTTGTTTCTGCTTGCCCTGTTTTCCCTCTCCCGTCCATTCCTCCCATAGTGGCTGTTTCATCCTCCTCAGGGCATATTTGAACAAACAAACTCCACATTCTGTTTCTTCATGGGAAATGTGCTTAAGCACAGACAGGTATGATTCCACGGTCTTCCGCTGCCACCGCTGCAAACGTCAGTTACTGGTGCTTTTTGAAGGTAATGCCCGCATTTCAAACCACACTGCAATTGGGTTTTAGAAACTGTGATGTGTTGTGTATACGGTTAGCTGTTTCTTTGCTTACTTCATGTGTTTTCCCTACTTGGGGTGCACAGAGTTGTTGAATCTGTTGGTTGCTACCTTAAGTGAGCTTTGGGAGATTTTCTTCCTCATTCCAGCTGTCTGTCCTTCCTCCTCCTAAACTCCTGATCATGTGGCTGCTAGAGTTTTAAAGAAGCCTCCCAAGTCTTCTGCATTTGAAATGTTCCTCGCCATGCTCTTTTCTTTTTCAGATGCCACACTGATGTATCTTTTGATACACCAACATGTGTGTGTGTATCTGTGTATGAGTATGTGTATGTGTAAAATCTGATATCTAAATGTTGAATTCTTCACTTTTATTTCAAGAATTTTCATTGGATCCTTTGGTTGCAGTTTGACGGGATACTCTTTATCTTATCTTTTCTGACAAGGTCTTATGTAGCTTACAGTAGCATCAAAGTCTCTCTCACCTCCCAAGTGTCAGGAAAAAATTGTTGTGTTCTGCCATGCCTAGCTTTCTAGTTTCTTGAAAATACTGATGTTACTTTGAAATCTTTATATAGATATTTGATAACACAATATTCTTTTCTTTTCCTTCTCTCCCATCTCTTGATAAGCCCAGTAATTTTTTATTCAGTGTCAAGTGTGGAAAGCATCACAAGAACTTGGGAGGTGATTGTGTTCTGGCAAGGATTATTCGTTCACGGAAGGGTTATCAGTATGGGGGGCTCCAGCGCCCTCAGTTCCTGAGAAGGGTTATCAGTATGGGGGCTCCAGCACCCTCAGTTCCTGAGAAGGGTTATCAGTATGGGGGCTCCAGCACCCTCAGTTCCTGAGAAGGGTTATCAGTATGGGGGGCTCCAGCACCCTCAGAGAAGCAAATGGAGACACTGCTCATTGTGTTCTGTCTGACAAACAGACGAGAGCTACCTAGATCAGGTGACTACTGCTGAACAAATGCTCTCTTTGCCTTGTTTCTATGCTCACCTGATGCCCCAGGGGTCTGGCACTGATGACTTCACCAGCTGCCCTCTGCTCAAAGTCTTTAATTGATTAACAATCAATTAATCATTAATATTCATTAATCAATTTCTTACCAACAATTAATTGTCAATATCAATTAATTATCTATCAATAATTACTTAATCAGAATGTGTATTAATTATCATTAAATAATAATTATTAGCAACTGAATTTTCAATTAACTATTTATTAAAATTTACACAGGGTTTCTTTGTGTAATCTTGGCTTCTCCGGGAACTCCCTTTATGGGCCATGCTGGTCTCAAATGCACAGATCTGCCTGCCTGTGTCTATCTAGTGCTGGGATTAAAGGTGTGCACCACTGCCCAGCACAAAATCTTTAAGATTTTAGTGTGCCCAAGCCTGCCTTTACCAGCACATACTTGTGATTTTAGCAGGTAATGTCACGGCAGATTCCCAGTACCTTGATCTGAGTGGAAGCTGGGTTTCTGGAAAGGGAGAATGGGATTCAGGTTTGCCCTGGAGCTCAGGGTGGGGCTTCAGAATTCTACTGAGAACCTTGGAGTCCCTTACTGTACCACTGTGTAGGAGCCTGTGTTGTGCTTGCCTCCCCATAGCCAAAAGGCTGCTCTCTTGCTTCTGAGGACTTTGTTTTCTGCTTGGGTTTTGAGACTTTCAGCTGTTGGAGGGGAGACTCAGAAGCCAGATGCGAATGTGCCCCTTTCACCACCTCAAGTCTGAGCACGTGGGTTCTGCTTTTGCCCTGAAGCCCCTGACTTGGGGATGGACAACTCTGCTGCTCTTCCGCTGCTGTCCCACGGGAGGGAACGGAGTCCCAGCCAGGCCTTCCCAACCGCTCGCTGCTCAGCTTCTTCCAATCAGCAGAAGCCGTGAGTGGAGGATTAATGCACATTACTGGGCTTTCTCTATATGCTGGCCATTTTCTATCTATTCTATCTAGGATTACTGGTCAATATTCACCTTATTATTATTAATTTTTTGATCAGTGTGTGTCACTGAGCCTGGAGTTTCCCACTGTGGCTAGACTGCTGGCAGCCAGCTCCAGATCCTCCCGTAACTGTCTCTTCAGCGTTCGGGTTACAAGTATGCACCAATATGGCCCTGGACATTGATCTCAGGGCCATGTTTGCATGGACAATGTTGGCCCCGCTGCTATGGTTTCTAATGTGCTCTGCTGACCACACTTCCTTGGGCCCTACTGCTTCTTTCTTCCTTTGAATCTGTCATCCACCAAGAACTGCTGTATTCTTGTAGATAATCCTCAGGTTTTACACTTGGAAACCACAACGTAAAACATTCTCAGAACAAGAGGACCCGTTTGTGTTTGGGCAAGAAGATGATTGTGTAATATTCTTGGAGTCAAATGTCCTGGCATTTTGGAAACAAACCTGCTGTAGATCTGCCTGGTGACTTTGGAGAATGCATTCCCTACCACACCATCTATAAAAGCCTTATGTTTGTACAAGATTGCCTCCCCAGCTCCTTCAGCTTAACATCCAGTGATTTCTATTTAGGCCCACTGGGAATCGAACCCATATACTTGTCATTTGAAGCCATGCTCTTAGGAATCACACACACTGATGTTCTACCTAGACTGCATTCCTGGGTGTTTAAGAGAAAGTCAAGGGCCAGCTACCAAGCCTGACGACCTGAGTTCAATCCCTGGGACCCACACACTAGGAGGAGAGAACCAACCCCTACAAGCCGTTCTCTGGCTTCTGCACACGCAGGCTATGACAGTGCACATCAGTACACAGACAACAGTAAAAAAAAAAAAAATGAAGGATTTAAAAAGCTATCCGTGAAGTTTTCTACCTATCTGAAGTGAGATGTTCCCTAGGAGGAGCACTCCTCCCTCAGACAGCACTGCAGATGTTCCCGAGGAGGAGCACTCCACCCTCAGACAGCACTGCAGGAGAGCACTCACCTGGAAAGACGGCTCTGTGAGTGCCAGTCATTTTACTTGTCTTGACTGCTTCTTTGTTAAATCTGAAAATTTTATGATCTAAGCACTTTAGAAAGACCCTGAAATTTTATTTGGTAATATCTATTTTAATGTTTTAGATTAACTGAGTGCATTTATTTATGATTAACTTAAACGTATTCATTCAAACACTAACATAAATCTATGCAATTGTATAGCAGGTTTAATGTTGTAGAAATATGTTAGTTCCTGGTTATCTCTTTCCCCACAACAACCCATGTATGCTGTGTTGACCGCCCAAATCCTGTTCCTGGTGGTGTAAAGGTGAACTCAACATGCCCTCCAAAGCTCAATGTGAGATACATTTACAAATTACCCTTCATCATTCGGTCAGCTCATCGAAAGCAATTTATTAAAGGCTGTGTGCCTGGCATTTGCTGCTTTGGACTTAAAAATAATTGCTTCAGTTCTGTGACACACCCGCTCCTTCACCCTCACTTCTGACACACCCGCTCCTTCACCCTCACTTCTGACACACCCGCTCCTTCACCCTCACTTCTGACACACCCGCTCCTTCACCCTCA
>JAQHUG010000211.1:651034-672776 GCA_028555095.1 Dicrostonyx torquatus
CTCCTTCACCCTCATCACCACACACAGAAGTGCTGCCATCCATCAGCCTTCTCCACACAGGTCTCTTCCTAGTTCTCTTGTGTCTCATGAGTCTCTCCTCTCTCAGATATCGGTTGTTATTGTCAAAATGACAGCCTGAATGTGTTTTACACTTGCTGAATGCATTCCAGTTGTTTCCCGTTGGTCTCAGGACCAGTGGCTCCATGGATCTTTTCCTCCACTATTGTAGGCCTAGTGACTGTCAATATTCTGCTTCCTGATACTTTAAATCTGAGCTCAAGACACCATCAAATTGATTGTGATACACATTTGTAAATTATTAGCAATTTAGACTTGAGATTTTCTAAACCGACTGCTGGTTGACTTCATGCAGTTTGAACGAGCCTCTGTAGCCTTCTGTGGAACAGACTCATGTTGTGTCTTCAACTTGGAGCATCCTTCCCTCTTCTTGTTGCCTGGAGAACAACTTCTTGGCCTTTTAGTTCTCAGGTCAACCTGACATCCTACCCCCCGCCCAGCTGGCCCAGTATGACTCACAGCAGAGTTCTTCTCCGTATATGTCTCTGCTTTGTCGTACCTACGCACACTCCCGTGTGCTCTTGATTTCTGTCTGCTTCTATGCAAGGGAAAAACAAGGTGAACAGAAGTTTTATATATTCTTACTCATCATTGCTAGTGCTTCACAGGACCACATGGATCCTGGATCATAATAGGTACGTAACAAAGCTGTTCGTGATGATTTATGGAAACAGTGTAAATTTATCATTTCACTTGTGTGAATGGTTTTCACATTGTTCTATTAAAAAATCACTTTGCATGAGCACACAGTATAGGACATTTTTCTTTGTTTCAGCACCAGACATTATCTGTCTCATAAATAGTTATTTTTGCCTAAAGACACTAAGAATTAATAATAAATCAATTATCTTCTTTGGTTGTTAAGCAGAGTAGGGTGATATTTAGCATTGACTTCTAGCTAGTTATAGTCATTAACAAAATCTGTTTATTAGGCAAATATTTAATGATCATTTTTGGTATAGGAAACACTGAGAATAGAGAGATTGTAAGAGCTGGGGCAGTGGAGGCTGCTGTGAAAGGGGGTTTCCAGTCATAGTGGAGACCTTACACACATGTACTCATTCACAGTATCTGTGACTGAATGTACGAGACATACACAAGACCAGGCCAGCCCAAACTCCAGTGTGAATGTGGGCAGGACTCATGCAGTCCCAACCCAGCTATTGGCAACTGACTTCTGGCCATGCTCTAATCCCATGCTCCTGCACATCCTGTCAGCACCATGTGGGCTCAGTGGGTTTAAGAAAGAACATGAATTTGAGAGGGAAAATTCGGTAGGGGCACAGAAGGAGTCAGAAGGAAGAGAGTGGATGTAAATTTGATCAAAACACATTGGGGCATTGCAGAGAAAAACACAAAGTCTTCAGTGGAAATGAGACTGGTGAGCAGAAAAGATAAGATCAGCTCAATGTGGACAGCATGGAGAGGGTGGGCACTGAGAGGGAGAGGACAGATATGTGGGATCTACTGCAGTTTGATGAGAAAAATGGATGATTTGGAGAAATGGGTCATTTTTGAACTTTTGAAAGAATGAAGGGGATCTAGGGAGATTAATTGTCTTATAAGCAGAGTCCTGGATTTGATTCCCAGAACCTGTATAAAAAAGCTAGTATAATAGTGTATACTTGCAAGCCCAGTGCTGGGGAGGGGAGTCAGACTGGAGTTCACTGGCCATGCAGGGTAGCCCACTTGGTGAGTTCCAGATCACCTAGAGACCCTGTCTCTAGGAAAAAGAGAGAGGTGGAGCGCACCTGAGGTGCAACACTGGAGACAGATTCTCATTTCCATGAGCACATGCAGCCATATGCACCTACACACAAAACATATATGTACACATGCACACACAGACAATAATTACCATCAACCGTCATGTAGAGAGATCATGCATTTATTTGAATCACCATACTATTTTACAGACCCTACTGTTACCCCTGCAATTCTGCTGTGCCGGTGATTGACAAAGAGTGTGCTTTGAGAGACATGAGAGGCAGAGGAAGAGTTCCACAAGGATGTCTCCCACTGAAGCCTTCACCTTGACCTCCAAGGTCCTTTGGAGGATGTCTGCATGAATTAACCTTGCAGGGGGACTCATAAGAGTCGTTGTCAACAATTAACAGCCAACGCTTATTGCAGCTATGGTCACACAGGCTTGTTCAAGATCAAACTGGAGCTGATTTTGTCAACCACAAGAACTTAATTTCCCTTCCCTTAAGCTGGAAGATATTTGCCTGCAGAGCATTTCTTTATTTCAGCATAAGTCATGTGACTGAGACAAATGCTAGGAGGCCGTGCAGCTGGACTCCTGGAGACAACAGCTAGTATGGGACTTTGTTTTGTTTTGTTCCGGTAAATCTTTCTCTTTCTGTAAATCAAATCATAGCATCATAGCATAACAGATTTCTCTACTTGTCCGGTGATGCAATGATGGAATTTAGAGACCATTCTATACCCAAACAGGGCTTGTATCATTGCTTTCAGTGGCTGCAGAGGATTGCACTGTACATTTGAACCACTATATATTCACCTGGATGTTTTTTTAATTTTCATTGTATGGGAGGCTCAAGGCATAAATAAATGAGCTAACTTAAATGCTTTCAATAAAGGTAGAATATGACAAGTGAAATTAACATGTAGGGCCCCGGGTCCTTTGAAGAGTTCACCTGAAAAGCCAGTCCTTGCACCTTGAACTATTATATATCAGAAGAAGCTATGTATTTCATCTAAGACACCATGAAACCCAGTCAGTGAGGGGTATTCAGCTAGTTCATCAAAGCTGGAGGGGCTTATCTGAAACTTTGTTCATTTTATCTGAATGTGGCTGAATGCGCAAGCCAATTTCACAATGATTTGAGGGCATTTCACAGGCTACGGAGGGAGTCGTTATGACTGTGTCAAGAGCTCTCCAAAGTATGTTCCAGACTCTATTGATTTAATGTAAAGCCTAATGATAGTCTATGGCTTTAAAACACACAAGTCTGAACTGATTTGAGCTTTCAGGCGATATATTCGTAAATGTACCTACACCTTTATTTTTGGAGATTTTAAAAGATTTTTTTAAGTCAC
This sequence comes from Dicrostonyx torquatus, assembly GCA_028555095.1. Lineage (NCBI taxonomy): Eukaryota > Metazoa > Chordata > Mammalia > Rodentia > Cricetidae > Dicrostonyx > Dicrostonyx torquatus. Next base: position 654,176 of record JAQHUG010000211.1, read on the forward strand.
GATTTAATGGAACCAAAGAGCTGGAAGTGTTCTGGCCTGGTTATGTTTTGAAGCTTGCAGCTGACATGATAAAGAGCGGCTTCAGGAGACAGGTTTCTGGCTTTTCACCCTTGGCAACCTGTGTAACTATAGAGAACACAGTACACACAGCTGGGGCAGCGTGGGGATGCTGGAGTCTCCCCAGGCAGAGCCTCACTCTGCCCCCTTTAAAGGCCTCGCCAGAGAACAGGTGTTCCATGGGCAGGCTCTAAGACAAAAATGATTGCTACAGAATTGAATGCAACCATGTTATTCCCGCTTGATTGTAGGATGCCGTGTGGGCAGAGCACAGACGTCTGGTTTCAGTCTGCCAAGGCTGTGTTAGCAAGGCAGCTAACACCTAGCGTTAGAAAGTATCTGTTGATGACTGAAGTGAGAGATGATATTTTGTGCCATCCAGAGTCTACTGTAAAATGAAGGCAGTGCTGAAAATTCTAGAATAAACCCTTTAATACCTGAGGTAAGGCTTTTGGTACAAAGCAATAGAAAAGTCCAAGGTTGGCTTCTTTTCATTCTGTCTCTGGAAGTAGAGCTGATGGGTGAATGTCAGTCATGTCTAACACTGCTCAGTGAAGGTGTTGAATGAGATGGTCATCGGTAACAAACCAGAATCCCAAGCTGTCATTGTCTCCCATTGACGGGCTGTGCCATAGATGGGTCATTGATGTCATTGATGTGAATTGTGACAACAGAAACTCAAAATGGTCTGAGGCGACAAAGATTTTATCTGTACAATTAAAGTGAAGTTATTGTCAGCTTAAAATCTTATTAAAACTAATACAATTTTTATAACCCTAATGGTAGCCACAAAGCAAAATGTATGTGAGATATTTTAAAAGTTAAAAGTAAGGAATCAAGACGTGCTATAAGAGAAAAAAAAACCCAACCACTCAGAAAGACAGCAAGAGAAGGGAAGAAGGAGGGAGGGAGGGAGGGAAGGAGGGAGGGAGGGAGGGAGAGAGGGAGGGAGGAAGCGAAGGAATGAAGGAGGGAAGGAAGGAGGGAGGAAGGAAGGGAAGGAGGGGAGGGAGGGAAGGAAGAATAGAGGGTTAAAGTGATGGGAAAACAACTAATAAAATAACAATCTGAAGTCTTTAATGAATCAAATTATCCAAATAAAACTCATGGACAATGCATTAAACACCAATATTCACCTTTTACTGCCTGTAAAAGACTTACTTCACCTGTGCAGACATCCTGAAAAAAAGTTAAGGGATAGTAAAAAGTTTTTTTTTTTTTTAAAAGGCAGGCATTGTTATACTTTAAGTCAACACTATTAAAAGAGAGAATGCTAACAGGTGATGACAATGGAATCGATTCAGTAAGAAAATATACACACAGCGAGTCCTGGGGCACCTGCATCATTTGAGAGATAAGAAGGAGAATAACGACTTAAACTACAGGCAATATCAAGTGTCTTAAGACATCGGATCCAGAGGGAGGCCAGACAGTAGGGTTGGGTAATTCACCAACAGGACATCTCTGCACCTCACTTCCACCTATGGATTAATGTTCCACAGAGAGAATTAGAAGAAACAAGGCACGGGATTTAAACTGCGCTTGACAGCAACTGACCACACAAAGACAGAGAATGTGACCCGGAGCTGGAGAACACTTTCTTCCCCACCACATGGATGGGTAGAGCATATGTCGCAGCACAAAACAAGTGTGTGTGTGTGTGTGTGTGTGTGAGTGTGTGAGTGTGTGTGTGTGTGAGTGTGTGTATGAGTGTGCACGCGCGCACCAGGCCTGTCTTCCATGTTGTTTGAACCTGGGTCTTTTGTTCTCAGATGCTGGCTGGCCTTCAAGCTTCCAGACATTGTGTGGCTTTTGTCTCCCAGATCCCCATGGTAGCACTGGGGTTGCACACATGTGCACTGGGGTTGTATACACATGTACTACTCTGTCTGGCTTTTTTACATGAGTTCTGGGAATCTGAACACTGGTCCTTATTCTTGGGAGGCAATCACTTTATTCATGGAGCCATTTTGCAACCAAATCTAATAAAATTTAAAAAATAGCTAAAATGATATAAGCAACATTTTCTAAACATAGTGATATAAAACTAGATGTTGTAAAGAGAACTTTTGAAAATACAAAAATTAATGGAAAGTAAACCACATGCTCTTGAATAATCAATAAATAGATAAAAAATTGAAAGAAAAATCTAAATGTTTTCTGAGGGAAACAAAAGCAGAAACCCACATATGAAAACCTATGGGATATAGCTATAAAAGTTTATAGCAATGACTTCATAAAAGCAGAGGAACAATAAATGAGCTTAGATATGCACACACGTGTGATATATATGTGTATATAATGACTCTGTGAGTATAACAATAATAATTCTAGAGTGAGAGGTCATGAACTTTTTTTTTTTTTTTTTTTGAGAGGTCATGAACTTGAAAGCAAGTGTGTAGAGGAAACATAAGAGTTGGGGGGAGGAAATGATGCAAATATATGAAATTTTGAAAAAAATTAAATAAAAGTTGTTTAAACTGAGAGAACTAGAAAACCCACAACTAAGGTTACAACCAGTTGAAAAAAAAACAAATGAGTCATAGCAAAAACAAAAAGATTAAAAGTAGAAATCTGCAAAAAATGACAAAATAAATGGTATTTTGAAAGACAAAATTGGCAAAGCTTTAGTCAATTTTATATAAAAGAAAGATAAAGATGAGAGAGAAAAGTAGTTACAGCTTATACTACAGAATGTCAAGTACCTTAAGACATAATTATAAAAATTAGATGTCAACAAGGTTGATGATTTAGAAGAAATAGACAAATCTCTGTATATATATCACCTACCAAGATTAAATGTGAAGAAATACAAAATCCTACAGACGAATAATGAGTAAGGGTATTAAAATAAAAATTCCCCCAACTAGAAGGTCATGAGACATGGTGACTTCACTGTTGAAACCCACCAAACATTTAAAGAAAATTAGTATTTTCAGTGTCTCCCAAAAGAATTCAAGAGGAGGGAACACTTCCAAAAGCATTCCGTGATGCCAGCATTGACCTTAATACTGAAAGCAGATGTATGTGTGTAGGGAGAGAGGAGACTGGAAGAGGGAGAGAGAAAGAGAGGAAGAGAGAGTGAGTGACTTCTGAAAAATAGATGCAGAAACCCTCAATATAATATTAACAGACCAGGTTTAGTGTCACATTCCAAAGACCATTCTCCAAGGAAAACCACCCTGTTCAGAGCCGGCCATCCTTAGGGTGATTTGTCAGGCCCCATATATCAGTGATAAACTAACTTCCTCACATGCCCAAGTTGCTTTAATAAAATCTGTGAGACTTCTGAACCAGTCGGTGCAGCCAGAAAATGTGGGCGTGGCCCCCGACTTTGGGTGGTGTATTAGCAGATGCTGAAAATGTGGGTGTGGCCCCCGGCTTTGGGTGGTGTGTCTGTAGATGTGGGAATCTAGGCGTGGCCCCTTGTTTTGCGTGGTGTGTCTATAAATGCGAGAATCTGGGTGTGGCCCCTTGTTTTGCATGGTGTGTCTATAGACGCAGGAATCTGGGCGTGACCCCAGGCTTTGGGTGGTGTGTCTGTAGATGTGGGAATCTGGGCGTGGCCCCTTGTTTTGGATGTCCTGTCTGCAGGTGTCTTAGTCACAGCTCACGTCTCTCATTTAACCTATTGCCTTGCTTGACTTTTAGTCTTCTCAGATTTTTTTTCTAGTTCCTACCATGGTAAGCCTGGTATACAAGAATATCCATGAGTCCAGAACGATTGCACTTTGATGGGGAACTTTGTCAGCCAATCATCTTAAAGAGGTGGGTTGAGGTGTGATTTCACTGGGACCCAGGGTAAAAAGTGTGCACCCCCATTTCCCTGTCTGTAAAATAGACCAATGACATAGATACTGAATTTTATTTTTCAAGACAGGCTTTCTCAGTAGCTATGGAGATGGTCTTGAAACTCATTCTGTAGATCAGGTTGGCCTCAAACTCAGAGATTCTCCTGCCTTTGCCTCCCAAGTACTGGGATTAAAGGTGTGCACCACCACCCACTGCCCAGTGACATACTCTTACAACGGACCGTAATGAAAATGGATACTTGCACAATTGTGATTGTCAAATGATAACTTGTAGTGCTTGTTTCAACTGTGTGTATAAAAGGGTGAGTTTGCCATCCTTTGGTCCCAGCACCGCTTGACATCCTCTCATGGTTGTCTGTACATAAAGGGCCCAAGAGTCTGGGTTGGGAGGTTCAGAAATGTCTCAAGAAACACTAGTTCACATAAAGTAGTTCAGATGCCCTCAAAGGCCAGGGTACAGGTGGTCACCTTCGGGCTGGATGGCTGAGCAACGTGCAGGTAGTCTGCTTGGAGGCCCTTGTGATGACAATGAGAGCCAGTCATAAGGTCTCATTATCTACTTAAAGTAGACTTTCTAGAAGTGGGTGGTTGGGCTGTCCCTCATGGTGGATTTGTCTTCTTGTGGCTCCCCACCAGACTACGGCCTACACCTCAAATCTCAGGTGCTGTCCACACCTTAAGACCACTTTGCTTCTCTCAACATGAATGCTGGGAAAGATGGCTCCCAGAAGCACACACTCATTCCTTTCGGGCTAGCTATTGTCACATAAACTCATCAGCTATCTGTACCACTAAGCTAACTTCTGGTGATCAGCAAGAGTTATTTTGGAAGCTGAAAGAACTGACTATTGACTATTTCTTTCCAATCTCAAGACAACAATCACAATTTATTTTGAATGCCTTTGATTATCTAGAAGAAGGGTCATGCATAATGGGATAGAAAAAAGATTAATATTTTAGAATATTATCTCACCATAACTGAATATATCATAATTTACTTAATTACTACACATTTAGATTATTTGCCATTTTTAGCTATTAAAATGACCTTGTAATAACATTGATAAAATAGTCCTTTGTATTTTTGATGATTTAGGATGAATTACTAGAATGAAAATTCTGGATCAAATAATACAAAAATGCAAAATGTCATTCAAGAAAAGTACTTTAAAGATCCCCTTATCTTGTATAAACTCAAACTATGAAGCAACATTTTTTCTTTCATTAAAGAGCTAGTCCTCAAAGACTTAGCATTTAGAGATTTAGTCTTTTAGAACCACGTCTCTACCGCTGTTTGCTGTCCCAGAAGAAGATGAGGGCCGGGTTTGTGTTTACTGTGCTGTGGTGCTTCGCCACAGTGTGCAGCAAGCATGACTACTTCCTCTGTCTTCGCAGTGCCGTAGAGTAGCTGGAGATGACGTCTCTTGTCACTTTATCCGGTGGCTGCTGAATGCCAGTGGAGGCTCCCACCGACAGCTCCATGGCCCGCATCAAGGATGAGAATATCCTTTCCCACACTGAGGACGCCTTATTCAGACTCTTCTCAGCCACATGTCCTATATTTGTGTCTGGTCATGAGGTGAATATTTTTGACAACCACAAATTAGTGATTTAGTAATTAATTGTTAGTTATTCATATCTTATACGTTGTTTTCTGAATTTTACAATTAATTGAAAAAAGTAACATCCAGAATATAATAGTTTATTTCAAAGGAAATGTACACTCACACACCAACTTTCCCTACATATATACACACAAGGCTTATGCTGTCAGCAGCAAATGCATGTTTTTCTCTTTCCATTAACATTTATCCTACACAAGATTTTTGAAAAGCTTCTTTTAATTGTTTCTTTTAAAAAATAAAGAGAAATAAATTAGACATTAATTGTGCCTTTGCTCATTAGGTATAAATTTCACTGCTTACCAGGGAGTAGGAAATTAAATGCATGAATAGTATCAGATCCTGTGTGTGTGTGTGTGTGTGTGGTGGGGATGTATGCCTGTGTGTGTGCATGGGTGTGCTTGCCGTGCGTATGTGTGTACATGTGTGTGTGCATGGGTGTGCTTGCCGTGCATATGTGTGTACATGTGTGTGTGCATGGGTGTGCTTGCCGTGCATATGTGTGTACATGTGTGTGTGCATGGGTGTGCTTGCCGTGCATATGTGTGGGTACCAGAGGCTAGTTTGGCTGTTTTCTTCTATTGCTCTCCATCTTACATTTTGAGCTAGCATCTCTCACTGAACCTGGACCTTGCCGTTTAAGCCAGACTGCTTGGCTGGGTAGCCCCTGGCCTGTCTGTGTCCACCTCTTCCCTGCACTTGGGCTGCAGAGTGGATGGTCACACTTGGTGTTTCACTTGAGTGTTCGGGATCCAAACTCAAGTCTTTATGCTTTTGCAGCAATAACTTTGCCTGCTGAACCATCTCCGCACCTAGATTCTTATAAACTCTGCAATAAATGTCCGTGAGATGCACAAGCTTTAGACTAAAAGACCCCTTGCAGTTGGAATAGGAGAAGTTTAAGGCTATACACTAAGAAAACAATTTTAGTGTTACTGGATCTTTAAAAAGACTAGATTAGTGGAAGTGTCACAGTCAGTGGTTTGAGGACAATATGATGAGTTGCCAGGAGGGGATGAAGGCTACCAGGGTGTGGTGTGTGGTGGTGATATGAGTTTTTAGGTCCACCAATGGCCAACTTTGAATGTGCCCGGTCTTTAAAAAGAAATGAACAGAAGACTGAACTCCACAGAACATCAAAGTCATGGTTATGCCACAGGTCATGCTATTTTCAAAGCAGGCAATAGCAAACCAAATACGCACTAAGAACTGACATGTTTTGCACGGGAGGGGTGCGGTGTCTACTCTAACTTCTCAAACAAAAGAGAATTCTATGAGACTGTTTGTCAACCTGCCACAGACACCAGAACTTCTTATGAGCTGAGCCTCTGCTCACCCATATCTCTATCTTAAAGCCCTCTATGATGAATAAAAAATACTTTCTAAGAATAAGTGAATGTTGTTGACTAATGTCTCACTGTAATGATGAACATATCTGTAATAGAGTGGTATGGGATCCAGGTGACAGCCACTTGGTCCTCACTACCAAAGTGCTACTCAACAGTCTGTTCAACGCTGACTTGAATTTTTCTTTCTTTTCCCATGTTCCCCTTGCCTTCTGTGCCCTCAGGTAGAATGCTTTTCCCAAGTTAGAGAACTTAATACCAAAATTACCGAAAATTCTTTCTCTGGAAGTAGAAAAGCTCAACATTTTATTTAAATATGGAGCCATCATCAACTGTGTTGCCATGGAGACCCTTCCTCCCATGTGCTCAGCAACATGTCTGCTGCCAATTATCCAGAAATAACTTCTCTATTTCTATGGAGTTCTCTGTGTCTCACCTACTGCTGCTTCTGCATTCTGTTTGAGCTTGGGTGAAAAGAGGAGGGCTTTTTATGTCTATCCCTTGTAGGCAGGAAAGGAAAATTTCAACATGTCCATGCTGAAAAGGATCCCTTACTGTGTCACTTCCTGTGTAACCTTATTACATAGCCCCATTAGCTATAGCAACAAAGGTGATAGAACAGACTAACACCTTGATGGCCGTGGTGGGAAAGGTGATTGTCTGTGTTTTGTGTCAATTTAAAGTTTTACATTATTGGCTTTGTGGCCTTTTTTTGTCACAGTAGTTTGTGGAGCCACATTATGTCCCCACCAGGCTGCCATTCAGACAAGCAATGGAGTAGTGAGGCTCTTAAGATGGGATTTGCTTGCGTCCCTGTTCACAGGGTCATAAGGGCAATGCTTTTAAACACTTGCTCTGTGAGCACTGAGTTACATCTGTGGGTGGCTTGTCCCTGTGGGCCCAAAGCCCAGGAAATATGGACTCAGCCTGCGTGCTGCTGTGTGCTGAGAGCTCATAATGAGGCCTCTGCATCGGCCCGGCCATGTGGCATTGTGTGAACAATTCCATTTCTAGGGAGGTTCCCGTGTGCATGTGTGCATGTGTGCGCACGCACGTGTGTGTGTATGTGTAGGTCAGAAGACAATTTGTAGGAGCTGATTATCTTTTTCTACTGTATAGGGCCTGGAGATCAGGTTCAGGAGCTCAAATCATTAGGTTTGGTGGCAAATACCCTCACCCACTGAGATATCACACTAGGGCCACGGTGTTCTGATATGCTAAATTTCCTGTCTGTGCTAGCACCAGGGATGGAGTAACTAGGAAAGACCTTTGACTCTTTTGTCCAACCTGCTGGCCAGTGCACAGTCAGAGATAAGGGCTTGTCTAGCCTTTTCTTCCATGTTTGCTACCTCCTAGGAACTTTAGAGAGAATGTAATGCAGAAGACTAGGGTACCACCAAGGAGCATATTCCAAAGTACCCCTAGCTGAGTCTGAGATAAAGATGATGGAGAGCAAGGGAGGACCATGGGGATGCCACACTGAACTTTCTGTGTCAGTTTCCTAATATGCAGAAATCAGATTGCAAATCTTTCTCGTCATGTAAGAGTTTCCTCAGACTAGACTCTTCAAAGAAGCCAAAAGGAAATTGTCTATCTTTGCTAGGCACTGTGACTTCCCACCCTCCACAGTCTCTGTTAAAATACCAATCATTTTGTTTTGGGGGCATCACAAGCATTTTTTTCTCCCCAAAGCTCTGTCCTGAATCTATTGTAAAAGAACAAACTTAGAGTTGTAGAGAAGGACCCCATAAAAGAGTCTCGCATTTTAAGTAGTGTTGCAGGGCCAGAGGCGAGGGGCTCTTTGAATTGCCACACTGCTAGATGAAATGTCAAGGATCTTGTCTTTTAAAACACAGTCACAGTACTACACAAAAATAGAGGTGCAGACGTGTTTGCTGCAGTGGCATCTTAATAAAAAGTGGCATTTAACTGCCTTAATTGTCTAGTAAAACTTGTCATAAGAAATGACACAAGAGTCGTCTGGGTTTAGTGACAAATGCTTGAGATCCTAGCACTTGGGAGGTTGGGGTCGAGAGGTTGCAGCAAGCCTGGACAGCATAAACAGTTTGGCAGCAGCATGGGCTACGTAGTAAACAAACAAAGGAAAACACACACACACACACACACACACACACACTCATAAATATACCTAAATGCAGAAGAAAAAGGAGAAAAGCCCAACTGCGCCAAAGAGAATAGACTGAAGGTGCATTGCATGGCTGAACACCGCCATTGTACAGAGCATGGAATAGAGCTGAAACCGGCGGCTTCAGAGTAGAGCAAGGAGCTATCAGGGCACAGAAGGACCTGGGAGGCTATGAGCCAATCTGTGAGCGCCGCTTAGCTGGAGACAGAATTGTTTTATGAGTGCTTCATTAATCAGACCTCTGTTGTTCTGAATACCTGAGAGAGGTTGTTTCGAGGCGGGGATTTCCCTTCTCCATGGCTTCAGTGGTTTTTCTTCCACAGCTTTGGGCTTTGTTAGTTTCAGACCTACAGTGAGGCGGGTGTCCCGATGGCAGGAGTGTAGGTGGAATTTCTTCAGATGTGTAGCTGGGAATCAGAACGAGTGACAAGGAAAGGAAGGTAGAGAGGAGAGAGCGGGAGGAGCAGGTGGAGGTGAGAAGAGGGGAGGGAGAATGAGGTCAGACCATCTCCTCAGACCCACCCAATGGCCCTTCCTTACTCACCTACGACTCAGCTAGGACTCAACTCCTAAAGTTCCCAGAACCTCCCCAAATAGTGCCACAAGCTGGGACCAACCAAGATCTAGGGACCTTCTTCATATTCACACTAAAACACTACTGCATATGCTAGTTCAGGTGCAGAAATTATTTTACATATTATTATCCTCATAATCACAGACGACAATTGTAACAATGGTACCCTCCCACGATGCTCTTGGATCATGTGTAGTTATTATTTCCTGAGATAATACTACCTCTCCATCATCCTTCAAGAGACTAGTCGAGGTCATGTGATTCTAGGGCTGCTCTGGTGACACAACCTAGAGCCACCTTGGACTAGAGTCTCAGTGAAGGACTCTCCACATCAGGTTAGCCCACGTTTAGATCAGTTTGGTCCATGGATGTGTCTGTGGGACTTACGCTGATGTGCGTGGCACCATTCCTTGGGTTTTGGGTCCTGCATCATATAAGAGTGGAGGAAGTGGGTTGAGTAGTAGACACGCATGGAGTTATCTCTTTGTGCTCCTTACGCTGTGGACTTGACTGGTTGCTTTACGTCTTCCCTTGCCTTCACTGTGAGGACGAGCTGTAACCTGGAGTTATAAGCTAAATCAACCATTCCTTATAGCTATTTGGTCAGGATATCTGATCACAAAAGCAAGAAATGAACTGGGGCAAGGGATGACTTTAAAAAATCCCTAGTTTATCTTTTTAAGGAAATTATAAACTTTATACTTTTATCAAAAGAAAATTACATATAACTTTATGTAAAATGAGGTTTAGAACCATTAATTAACATTAATGGACACTCTAAGGTCAGATGACATGTCCTGCAAATACCCTATTTCCTTTAACTTCTCAAAGGAGAGGAAAAGAGAAATATGTAAGACAAGGCAGCTCCTAAGGAGTTCCTGACCTGATGTGAGTGTTTGAATATTCTGAGGACAATCCGAAGGCCTAGAGACACCTTTATAAAAGAGATGTCTCCACAGTGTGGTATGTTTGAGTGACTTGGACAATTATGTGGGTGGAGGGAAGTTATAAAGACTGTCTTTCAACCTTGCAACCTCCGTGAAGATGAGGGGTTCATTTCATTTGATGTCATATACCTGATATTTACTGTCATATATTTCATATACTGAATATTCACCCATTTCATAAATAGAAAGTTAGAGCCTGCATCAGGTTCGATAGCAGCCTGTGGATCCCATCAGCCAGTTGGCCAATGACTGCTCTGCATTTTCTTGGTGTTTAGCCCCCTGGACGTACTAACAGAGTGAGTCCTTCATCAATGTCCTCAAGATATCGATTATTCCTTTGACAATTGAAGAAGAGAAAACAGAGAAGAGCAAGATCTTGGACAGTAAATAGCATCCTGCCCACCCTGTGTGGCCCACTTTCAATAAGCGGCACATTTACACAGCTCCCTCTGCTTGTCTCTGTAGTCATGTGACCCGAGCTCACTGTGGAGCAATGACGGATAGCTTGAATGATTGCTCCCCTTGTAGCCATCACTAAAGGGACCTGTCACTGGCCTCCCAATGCAGGAGTTGCAGCAAAAATTAATGTGTTCTAATCTCGCTGGAGTTTTCTGTCTACTCACACAGGGTGCAGTCCTTTGAGGCTTCTGGAACAGCTGGATGAGTTTAAGGGAACGGTGCTTATCACTTTAATTAGGATGTGCACGACAGGCTCAGGATCTTGTGGAGAAGGAGAGCAAAGCAAAGCTGCCAGGGCTCCTCTATGGGGGCCTCCCTCCTCTGAGCATTGACTTGAGGGGTTCAGAGTCAACCAGGGTCTACTTGAGAGAATCAGCTTGGAGTTTCTTGAATGACAATATTTTGCCCTCTTGAATGGAATTCTTGTTTGAGTTTTTGCTGTGTGGCTTTCCTGGATAGAACCTTTCTTGATTTATGTCCAGTAAAACCCATCCTTCCTCCCTCCCTGGCCTTTCCCTGATGTGGGAGTGTTCTCCTGTATTTTGTATTACTCTTATTGGTTGAATAAAGAGCTGCCTAGCTTATAAGATGGGTCAGCCCTTAGGTGGGCAGAGTAGACAGAACGGAAGTTCTGGGAGGAGGAGAAGGAAGTGAGCCAGACGCCACGAGCCACCGTCGCAGATGGATGCAGGTTAGACCTTTCGGGTACGTCACCACGTGGTGACTTACAGACTTTTATAATGGGTTAATTTATGAGGTGAGGGCTAGCCGGGAAAAGGCTAGTGATAATAAGCCAGGCAGAGTTTAAATTAATACCGTCCTCACGTGGTTATTTTGGGTGCAGGCGGCCAGCCGCTGAGCGGGCCAGTGGCGGCGGCTGGGGAACACAACACACACCTCCCCCCTCCTCTCCCATATTTACAACATTTCCCTCATCAAACAGGCCCAGATGTTTGAGCAGGAAGTGTTAGAGTACTTGGATTGTGGCATGCTGAAAGGGCAGGGTTCATCTTCAGGGCCACTGTGCAACATGTCAGTAACGGTTTACTCCCTCGCTTTGTCTGTTCTCTCACTCAAGTGCTCAATTCCCTCATGTCCCAGTGCTTCCCATGTCTGAATGCATCCCCCACCTCCAGGAATGCATAGAGAAGTTAGTTAGGTAGCTATTCATTGACAGCACATACAGTAGGTCTAATAGGAGCCAGGTACTTGAACATTTATCTCAGCTGTCTATTAGTGTGGAGCAATTGCCTGAGCTGCTTAAAGACACGCATTTGTTAGCCTGTACTTTCTGTCAGTCGAATCCAGCACTACTCAGGCTTAGATCAGTGTCTCATGAGACTAAAATCTACACCTCGTCCAAGCTGAAATCTTCTCTGATGCTTGGTGTGTTCATCTGAGTTCTCAATAGACTATGGTAGAATCAATTTACTTTGAGGCTGTGAGTTGTAGATCCCTGCTGCAGGCTAACTGCTAGTTGGGGATCATTCTCAGCTCCCAGGGCCACCCCAAAACCTGTCTCACGTCTTCTACCGAGATGAGTGATAACTTCTTCGGGGCTTGGGACAGGCTCCTATTGCTGCTACTGAACTCTGACATTGTTTAAGGAGTTATCTAAGTGCAGCTAGGATCATGGTCCCACTGATGAACTCAAAGGGCCGTTATCTTCAGGACTTCTTACTATGTCTTACGCAATATAGTGTTATCATAAGTGTAAATTCCCATCTTAAAAATCCAACCTCTGTTGAAGGGATGGGGATTTACAATATAAACAGGGTTTGTACTGTAGGGAGATAGAAGGCTGGATTATCTCAGAATTGTGCATACTGAATTGATGTGCTTCAGAATAGTCATGTTCTTTGCGCTGATAAGAACATTTGCTAAGAAAGCCAGAAAATACTAACTAAATCATTTTAATTTGTAATAAGTGTTATATAAACAGATTTGTTTGCAAAAATGCTGGACAGGGAGATAATAGATGGGTTAACACATACATGGAGCGACATGGAGAAAGAGCAGCAGTCACAGGTGCCTGTAGAAGGGCCTTCACCACCTGCCCTCCTGACCATGCTGTCCAGAGACAGACGGAAACACCACACAGCCACAGAGGAAGTGACTGTTGCTTAGTGAGCCACGAGCTAGAGATGAGTGTCATATTCACAGAAATGGCTGTAAGCTGCACTAACACGGACAGGACCAGCGGAAAGTGAAGGGCCTGGGAATGCTGGAGCTTAACCGACAGGTTTAAGGCATTACTTGTGCCACAGGGTGCTTTCTGTGTTTTGGGTTTGTTTGTTTATTCTTTTGCTGTTATATTTATTTATTTATTTATTTATTTATTTTTTGGTTTTTTGAGACAGGGCTTTGGAGCCTGTCCTGGAACTAGCTCTTGTAGACCAGGCTGGCCTCGAACTCACAAAGATCCGCCTGCCTCTGCCTCCCGAGTGCTGGGATTAAAGGCATGCACCACCACCGCCCGGCACTGTTATTGTTTTTTTCAGTGTCAAGGTCAGGTCAAAGAATCTTGGCCCCCAGTGGAGAACAGTGAGATACATGAGAAGAACACAGAAAGAAAGGTTACAGGAGCCAGAAAAACTCTGTGAGGCATGAGTGTCAGTAATACATGTCGCAGAGTATGCTTCCCACTGATGGCAGAAGAGCTGCTAATGCAGCCAAGGTCAAAAGCATAAGAAGGTGGAAGTGTGCAAGAGATAACACTTCTTGAAGACTGGCCGTGGGTTAGACAGCATGCTGACGGTTGTACATAGCCATCTCAGTTGGTTTTATAACAAGTTTGTCTTTTGGGTGATATATTGTGTAAGAGGACTGAGCCCCCAGAATCTCTCCAATACCGCTTGGTTAGTGAGCTTGGATAGGGGCTTTTCTGTGACATCTCTGGTTCCCATGGTGTATAAGGAATGAGAAATAATTATGGAAGCCATCTGGACTTACGAAGTCTGCCTTGAAGTAACTCGGGTAGTAAAGATATTCAAGGATATTCAAGGTACTGGAGCAGGAATGATAGTAGACGCTCTGGAGACGACCTGTGAAAGCCTTCCAGATGTTTCCACGTTAGTGACAGAGACGAAAGGTGGCTGAGTACTCAGTCTCTAAAGTGAGGATTCATCTTTCTCGGTGGTGAATTTCATCATGAGTCTTCACAGGTGAGTGCCGCCTTCGTCCTCACAGGCCTCTGTGGTAGGATATTTCACACCAGAGAAATGCCGAATTGTGCTGTTGCTAACAGGAACGCCACGGTAGCGGCAGCTTTGCTGTCTAATGAAGACCTATTCCTTGACATGGTGGCTCCCCCACTCATGAGGGCAGAGTCGAACGGGTCATTCTCTGAAGCCCCAGCCTCTTACTAGTGGTTTTCCCATACCCACAGGAGGTTTGTTTCCAGACCCCCAGGGCTACCTGCAGCTGTGGCTGGTGCTGGACCCTGTGCACAGTATGCTTTCTCCTGTGTACACAAATACCCCCATCTCGCCCCTCTTTGATGCATATGCATGCTCATGCAGGAGTGTGCATGTGCATTGTGTGTGCAAGTGTGTGCACAGGTGTGCACGTGGAAGCCAGGAGCTGACATGAGGAATCCTTAATCTCCTTTGGTTTTGAGACTCGGTTTCTCACTGTACCCTGATGTCTGTGATGTAGCTAGATTGCCTGGTCGGAGAGTACCAGGTATGCTCCTGTCTCAGAGCCCACACTCCCAAGTCCCAATCCTGGGATTACAGATGTGGGCTGCCATGCTTGCCTCTTTATGGAGGCATGAGGGGTCTGAATGCAGGTCCTCATTCTTGCATATCAGGCATACAGCTGACCCATCTCAGCTCCTTGTCCCACATCACCGCTGTGTGACAGAAAAGCTAGAGAGCTTTCTAATCATTTAATGGTGCTTTGAGAATGTGTGATGGATTTGCTCACACCCACTCATCTGCCTCCACTCCTTCCGGATCCATGCCTCTTCCTGTCCACTCAACTCCCTGCTTTGAATTTTTCTCTTCTTTTTCAATTTCACAAGAAGATTTGTTCTAACTACTGGTCTTAGAAACCTCAGTATTTATGTTTTTCTCTTTGAGACTATTCACCCTATCATTTAAAAGAAGTACTTTATGGTTTTTCTTGGGCATAATTCCTGTGGTTTGGAGTCGATATTAAGCAAAAATGAGGGTTAATTGAACACAGTAGCTTGTTACTGATAACAGAGATAACTACAAGCCATTAAAGGGGTGGGTGGTGTCTGCAGCACAGATGACTCAGGCTCAGAGCGACAGAGCAGACAATGTAAGCGTTCGTCACTCCGCTCAGAATAACGGCATTTAAAGATCACAGCTTCACTTCCCTCCTAGAACTTTCTATCTAATATTTAGGGACAAAATATTAAATAGGTATTGTAGGTAGCTGACGCCAGGTGTTCTTAGAGGCATCTGGAAAGATGTCTCAACGAGAAAATGCTTCTCCCAGACGGCCTTGTGGTCTGTGGTGTTCTTCCTTGGTCAGTGATTGACGTGAGAGAGCACAGCCAATTGTGGGCAGGTGATCCTGGGGTGTTTCAGGAAGCAGGTTGAGGTAGCCATGAGGTCCTCCGTGGCCTCTGCTTCAGTTCCTGCCTGGATTCCTGCATGGACTTCTCTTCCTGATGGACTAAGCTGCAAGGTGAAATAAACCCTTTCCTCCCTGAGCTGCTTTGGCCATGGTGTTTATCATCAACAGAAAGCAAACTAGAGAAAACAAAATTCTTGGGAAAGTCAGACTCCCACACTCCCACACTCAGTTAGCTTTCCGCATGTGGATTTGGAGGGACATTTGGACCACAGCAGAAGGGACATGACAGTGGCACAATGCTTGAAGTTGGAAGTCCGTTCTGATGGTGATGCTTCTGGTCGATATTTGTGAACCGCAATTTCTTCCCTCTAAGCGGTAATAGAATGAAACAAGTTGTCTTTAGCACTCCTGTGCACAGCAAATGAGATGATTTCCAGTAAAGCTATGCTGGAGACTCTTGTTATGTGTGTGCTTTTGTGTGGTTTGTTCAGGGCATCTTGGTACCTAGTATCATAGCTCTATCCCCAATCAAGAGTACGGAGTCTATTATTTTCAAACAAGTCACATGAGCTCAGTGTCATCAATGGAATACATTGCAAAGACTTTAGATCGGCCCACCTAAAGTCCACATGAATGACAAAAAATAATGAATGAAAAGCCTCCAAGGATATACCAGTAGGCAAGTTATGTCTATTAATAGAGTTTGGAATCCTGGTGGGTGGGAGGAGATGGGTTAAGAAGTAATTGGTGGAGAATATTAAGAAAGTTGAAAGTCAGGTGCATATGGGACGAGAGGGGGGTGCTAAGAGCAGTCAAGTTTATTTGTTGAAGGTCAGGGAAAAGCATGCAGGAAGGGACCGAAACCAGAAAACTAATTAGGAGCCCCTCACAAGACAGAAACAGTGTGTTCACCTGGTGAGGGGCTACAGCTTCACCCAGCTGCATGGCCCTTCTTGGAAGGGAAAGTTTAATTTAAAGGTTTTTTAGATTAGGACATTTGATTCAAAGAGGTTCTAGCAAAATGTGCACTAAGCAAAACCGTGAAGAATGATGCCTGTGCTAAGTTCTGTGACTCTTAGATGAACACCATTGGCAGTCAGTTCCAGATCAGCCAGATGGAAAACGAAGTCTTGGTGAGGATTTGCTTGTTACCTGGGGTTTAGGGATCATAAAGGAAACAGTTCTTGAACTCTGAAGTTCATCAACTAACGATTTCCGTAGAGAAGCATAGAGCTCTTTATTCACATGGGTGATCTCTATCACTCTTCTCCGAGAGCGAAGACCTCACTGTGGAAGGGGAGGAAGAGCAACAGTGAGCACTGGAGATGACGGACATCTGAAGGATGATGGAGGAAGCAGGCTTCTGGACACAGCACATTTGAAACACAACCGTTCTGACATCACACAAAGACTTTTGCAAGTATGAACCAGCTAAAAATGAAGAGGGTTAGGTGGGTGCAAAAACCAAGCCCCAGCTAAGGAACTATTAGCAACTGATTGCTGCTGGGAAGGGGAGAATCAGTTTTCTGTAAGGACGCAACCCCAGGTAGATCAGCCATGCTCCAGTAGAAGGCCATGCACATGAAAGTATATGGCAACATAACTGGGTTAAAAAGAGAAAAGAGGACACAGTTGCGTGGGTAGGAAAGGAAGAAATCTGAGATGAGTTAGGGGAAGGGGTGGATATGATCAAAACACACCATAGGAAATCTCTAAGATTTTGAAAAACAGAAGCCCTTTCTTGGGGGAGACCCAGTGGGTCTGGATAAATCAGGAAGGTTTCAAGGTTGCCCAAGATTGGTGCAGAAAGCCTTGAGATATTCAGATTGTAGTTTAAGAAAGAAGGATCAATGGAGGGTGCCTTGTGTTAAGACAGTAAAATGATAACAGACCCAGATGTTTCTGGTTCATGTGTTCCTTTCATACTGGAGATGGCAGTCAGTGTAGATCAGGATGCCCAAGCCCAGCTGACATACTTCCCCTAAGTCACTGGTTCAGAATCAAAGGCACAGGGACTCAAATCATTCCTCTTATCGCAGCCGTCTGGATCCACACACTCTACATGAAGCTTCTAACCTAGAAAGCGGTAACTGAAGCATGATGATAGAATAACTTTGGCACCATATGCAGAGGGGTCAGAGTCATCCTATGTTCATCTACAACTATTGCAGAGACCAAGAAACCACACTCGTGAGCTAAATCACATGGATTTGGGATTCTACTAGATCTGAAGAAGTAAACTTTTCTTCTAGGTGGCAAATAACATGAGCACCCCCTATCCCGAAGGATACACATGGGGAGTGTGCATTGTGCAGAAGGGTAAGCCTTGTACACAGCCCTAATGACAGTTATTTTTATTGTCAAACTGACTGGATTGAAAACATCATGGAAACCCCTCTGCATGTATCTGTGAGGGCATCCCCAGACAGGTTTAATTAACGAGGGGCTCTTACCTGTGTGGGTGGCACCATCCCATGGGCTGAGAATCTGATAGTGAGCTGAGCACCATAAAGAAACCCATTATTTGAATATATGCTAACAAAATTTACTAAAAGTAATGTATAAGTACTATATAATTGCCATACAATTAATACTAGTCCCATTTCTACTTTTGTGTCATATAGGTGCTAATAATGTATATACATGAAAATGTATATTATTTGCACATGAGAGAAAATAACTCAACACTCATCCTTGTCTGCTTTATTTCAGTTAACACAATGATCTCTAGTCTTTACAACTTTTCAAAGTTCCACACAATTTTCCCCCTTATTTTCTCTATTTTATTATGAAATAAAATTATCATATTAATCCTGAACTGCTAACCTCAACATTTATATAACAAGGAAAAAAACGTGCTTTGATTTAAGGTGATGTTTATTATTTTGTTGTCAAAAAGCCTAACGCTAAGTTCTTCTTCATAAACAGTCCATGATTTTATGCTTTCCCCGAGTATTCATTGAGAATCTACTAGATGTTTAGTCCCATGCTGCTGTCAGACAAAGGTCTGTAGCTTGTCAATTATATTTTAAATAAATGCTGATTGGCCAGTAGCCAGGCAGGAAGTATAGGCGGGCGACCAGGCAGGAA
>JAQHUG010000211.1:675478-685932 GCA_028555095.1 Dicrostonyx torquatus
TTTTGTCTGCAGTTGTAACCCAGACACAGAACAAGCCAGACACAGAACAAGCAAGATGTGACTGCCTCGCTGAAAAAGGTATCAAGCCACATGGCTAACACAGACAAGAATAATGGGCTAAAATAAGATGTAAGAATTAGTAAATAAGAAGCCTGAGCTACTAGGGCAACCAGTTTATAATTAAGTAGACCTCTGTGTGTTTCTTTGGGACTGAACAACTGTGCGGCAGGGCAGGACAGAAACCTTGGTCAGCACTGTGCCAGTGTCTGTAGATAGGATGCTAAGGCCTGAGGGACACACATTTGATGGAAAGCCCATTGGAAAATAACAGAGGAAGTTCAATTTGCTTTTGTAAGTAAGTAGAAAAGTTAGCTCATTAACCAATATACACATGTGAGTTTAAAAAATGGACTAACAAAAGCAAAGCTGGGGACATGGTGAGAGTGAAATTATAGTAATTAAATAAAATTTAAATGGTGGGGAATCACAGGCTTTTCAAGGAAGTCAACAAAGACTGGAGTTAGAAGGCACAATGGAGTAAGGTGGTTAATGAAGACAGAGTTCTTCCTTCTAGTTTTTTAAAATTTATTATTAATTAATTGATTGATTGATTTTATATCCAATTCCATTCCCTTCCCCCTCCTTCCACCTGTACCTCAATCCACTCCTTTTCTGTTTCTGATCAGAAAGGGGCAGGCCTCCCATGATCAAGTTGCTGTAAGTCTAAGCACCTCACCTTATCAATCCAGTACAAAGAATAGGTTCCCAAGAGCCAGTCAAAGCCTTAGGGATAGCTGCTGCTCCCATTGTTATAAATCCTACAAGTAGACCAAGCTACACAACTGTTTAATATATGTAGATCCCGTGGTTGTTGGTTCAGACTCTGAGTTCCTATGAGCCCAGGTTAGTTATTTCTGTGGGTTTTCTTGTGACGTCCTTGACCCCTCTGGCTCCTACAATCCTTCTTCCCTCTCTTCAGTGGGGTTCCCTGAGCTCAGCCTGATGTTTGACTGAGTGTCTCTGCATCTGTTTCCATCAGTGACTGGATGAAGGCTCTCTGATGACATTTGGGGTAGTCACAGATCTAATCACAAGAGATGGTCAGTGAAAGCTACATATCCACTATTGTTATGAGCCTTAGCTGTGGTCATTCTTGTAGATTTGTAGGAGCTTCCATTATCAGGTTTCTACCCAACTCCAAAATGCTCCCCACCCTAGGCCACCTTTCCAGTCATCCCTTCAGAACTTTCTCCTTCCTTCCACCCTGAAATCTGATCCCTTAAGTTCCTATCTCTACCATGCCCCAGCTCAGCCAAGACTTTTGCCTCTATCTTTGGGTCCACAGATGTGAGTATCCATTATCAACCATGAACTGAGCTTCAACATTTCCATCTAAGTGCTTGGCTACTCTTTGACCTCATCTGCCATTTGGAGATGGAAGAGAAGGCTCATTACTTACTGTTCCTCAAACACCTGACTTGTGACATATTTTTATAGGGAAGTTCCTGGAGCTCCCCTTTGACTGCCCAATAGACAAGACATTGTAGGTTTAAAATGACTTCACATCCCAGGGTCACTGTGAGAGGTACTCTTTGCTAAGAGCTGTCAATCACTCTATGGGGATAAAAGCCCCACAAAGCTATTAGTAGCACAGGATGAAGACAGATGGGAAGACAGAGCCCAGTGCTCAGCATCTTCATCCACAAATATCTACTTCCATAGCATTGTTCAGATAGCTACAGCCTCAGAGAGGGAAGAGATGGGATGTGGGGGAGGTAAGAAAGGACTAGTGAAAAATACAGAACTCCCAGTTTCTTTAGGAAGCTGATGGTTAGTCAAACACTCCCCAGTCTTTGCATATGTACCAATCACCTATATGCAGGACTAGACATATAATGGAAATGCCAAACACAGACATGCTCTCTGTGGATCCATCACATAGACAGACATGCTCTCTGTGGATCTATCACATAGACAGAATGCAAGAGTCCAGAAAACCCAGACATTACAAAAGACAGAAAGAGGGCATTTTCTGGAATACCTATAATTCATTTTAGTTATTCTGCAAAATGCCATGGATGTTATTGCTATAACTCTCCCCATTTCAGGGCAAGAGAAATCAGAAAATGAGACAATTGCCCCCAAGTGGTTTACAAAACATCAAACATCAAAAACAGAATTCCAATCTTGTTTAGCCTAACTCCACTACTAGAATACTTGATGTCTGGCTGAATATCACCTATCAATTTCTTACCTTAGCGTAAGCAATGGTTTCCTTTTGAAACTCACCGTAAATACAAGCCAAACGTAAATTGAGCATTCTTGGGACCCAAACACTCATCTTCATATTAACTACAACACAATGCAACAAACAGGGTGAATCTGTCACTGAGAGTGATATCAAAATGGTCTTCGAAATAATTAGGTGATGTTTTGGGAAACAGCATTTTGTGGCCTTGACTGTTGCTTTGGGGTTGGCAAATGGCTGGAAAGAGTCTTCAGTAGTCATGACCAATTATTTCAGATTTTGAGCATTTTCTCCCTGACTGAAAAGTCATGAAACAATCAACCAAATCATAACTGTTCGTGGGAGTTCCACACTAGTGTGTAGCTGCCCTGCTTCACCTGTGCCACCGCGTGCTCTCCTCACTGGTCCTCCGAAGCTGTCCCAGCCAGCATCAGGACCATTTGGCTTGTCCTGAGAGGGGACACAGACACGAACCCTATCTCTAACCAGAAGCTATCCCCATCTTGCAACTGGCTCAGATTCCACCCAAGATAAAAAAGTCTGCACTTCTCTGGCCCCACAGTTCATGTCTTCAGATTTCAGCACCTTGTGGAATGAGAGACCACACTCAGATCAGCTTTGGAAAAAACCCAGTGCAGGGAACCAAGAGAGGCCTGTATCATGTCAGTTGATCACATGTTCCCAGCGGCGGTAGGGTTGTGTTTTTCTGAAAGGGTTTCTGCGAGTCTGTCTTGTATGTCCAGACTCCATCTAAAGTTAGCCCTAGGAAGAGCCCTGCCAACTGAGCCTTTTACTTTCTTGCTTGTTTCTGAAGCCCAGGCATGCCTTTCTCCACTGCTGTGGGAAGGCAGTCCTAAAAAAGCTAAGTGGCTCACTGTGGCTTGAGGTTTCTGTCACATACCCCTCCCCTTGGTAGATGACAAAATGTGTCCTCTAACAAGGATGCTTGTGCAGAGGAATGAAACCTTTTGGGATACTCAGGCTTCCCATAGATGAGTGACAGGGCCTCACAACCTCAGACCCAGCTGCATACAGTTTAGGTTTACTTCACAAAGCGCCTGGCTGATTTTGTGTGTTCTGGTGGTTTGAAAGAAAATGGACCCTTCAGGGAGTGGCAGTATTAGGAGGTGTGGCCTTGTTGGAGTAGGTGTGGTTTTGTTGGAGAAAGTATGCAACTGTGGAGGTGGGCTTTGAGGTCTCATATATGCTCAAGCTACTCCCAGTGAGACAGACCACTTCCTGTTGCCTGAAAGGCAGGATGTAGGGCTCTCAGCTGCTACTCCAGCACCATGTCTGCCTGCATGCTACCATGTTGCACCATGATGATAATGGAATAAATCTCTGAAAATGTAAGCCACCCCAATTAAATATTTTTCTTTTGTAAGAGTTGTCATGGTCATGGTGTCTCTTCATGGCAATAAAAAACCTTAACTAAGGCATATATTTTCTAAAAGACTGTTAAAAACTGAAGCAGATTGGGTGGTCAGTAAAGGAGCCATCTCTGTGAAGTAGAAGTGGTTTTTTTGTGTATGTGTGCTATGTTTTGATTTTATATTGATTCCCTGAAAAATAGGTATCACCAAGGGAAAGAAAAATCTGTCCCTTTTCAGGCATTGGATGATAATTTTAAGAATTCTGCACTTTGGTGTAGAGGAAAAGCGATAGAAGAGGAGAGCAGATCAGGGTGGAGCAGGACACAGCAGGGCACAGCAGGGCAGAGCAGGCCACAGCAGGGCAGAACAGGCCAGCATCTTTGTGGTTTGCTGGTAACGTGTCTATAAATGACTGAGAGCAGGGAGATAGATGGATGGATGGATGGATGGATGGATGGATGGATGGATGGATGGATGAACAGACAGATGAGTAGATTGGTGGGCAGACAGACAGACGGATGGATAGAGCAGAACAAAGAAAGAAGCAGGTGGGGAGAGCAGGAGGCTGAGTTTAAGAATAAACACAAGGATGCAGTCCCCAAGCAGTTATTCTGTTTCTATCAGAGGCAGTTCTTGTTCCCCTTATGGCACTCACGCTTCCTCCTGGGGTGCTCAGGCACACACCGAGGTGTCTGCTCCACAATTATTAAAGATTTTGTTACCTTTTCATTGACAGCTAGAAGTGTATGATTTTATGGTGAACAACATGGTATCTTCGGTTTCTATGTGGTGGAACCTACATAGTAAATCTGTCCCATATTCACTGTT
This sequence comes from Dicrostonyx torquatus, assembly GCA_028555095.1. Lineage (NCBI taxonomy): Eukaryota > Metazoa > Chordata > Mammalia > Rodentia > Cricetidae > Dicrostonyx > Dicrostonyx torquatus. The sequence continues at coordinate 679,928 of JAQHUG010000211.1, forward strand.
TCCTGGGAGGACATTCCAGATCTCTTGTCTTAGCAATGGTCATCAACTAGAGTCACTGTGTTGTGCAAGCCGCAATCATTCTACTTGGGCCTCTCCCTGGGCTCTTGGTGACTTTGAGCTCTGTACCTCTTTCTTCAAACCAATGTTAAGACAGAGGAAAATGACTGAAGAGTCATGACATCCACTTTAGTTTCCACGCTTTGTGTATCTAGGCTGTGCAAGCTTGGTATTTGATTAAACCAAGTCTATGATCCCTGCTGATGATGCAATTTAAATAATTCCAAGTTTCCCAGTAGGTGTCTTTTCTCTGTTGACTGGGGTGCATATGAGACCTTCTTGAGACTCAGAATCAGATAATATGCTTGTAAAGTAATTTAGCAACACAAATCCCCACCCCTTCCAAGCTACTCTTTCAGTAGGGTCCTGGGAAATGGGGAGATACAGTGGTGCCCCAGGTGATTTTTATCTTCAGGGAAATTTAGAAAACAAGAGGCTAAACTAATTGGATTTCATGGCTGATATGTTTTGATGTGCTATTTGTCCTAGTTAAAATATTTACATTTTAAAGAGGCCCCGGCTGCCTAAACCCAAATTTATTAGTGGTGTGAGGAAAAACCAGGAGGAGGGAGCTCTTCAGGGCCTTCCTAGGAAGATGTAACTTGTTTGTTCTCATTAGCAGCATGGCCATGAGGAGGCAAGTTGCTGATTTATCCTAGACTCAAGACAAAAGAAAGCATTTCTTAATTCACAAACTCTGAACTTTCTTCACACCATTATCTGCTTTCCAGACCTGCCAAGATTTATCTGGGCCAAGTTCATCGTCACGAGTTGTATTTTGAAGTAGCTTGTAAGGGACAAAAGCAGAATTTAGCCCTTGACCTCCACTGACACTAAAACTTTTGTTCCTTTGTCTCTGCCTCATGTCACCTGCCATGGACAAGTTCAAAAGCAGCCAGTTGGGCAGCTCAGCACCCATGACAGGGTCTATGAAAAATCTGAGGGTTCAAGTGCCTGTTGACCTTAATTGAAGAATCCATTTCTGGGAGTAGAATGGCCTTTGGGTGGCACATTTCACAGGCTTTTGGGTGGTGGCGCCTTCCTTTGCTGTCCCAGGTTAGCTCGGGGGCTGGTGGAGATGCGCCTCTCCTTGGAGGGTTTGCACTTTACCCTACATTTTTCCTGGCTGACTCAGCTCAGGCTGCAGTGAGCCTGAAGCTCACTTCAAGTCTGATCTCTCATTTGTGAGAAGCCATTTCCACAGAGAGAGGAGAGTAGGACTTTCCATCTCTGCAGCAGGTGTTTGATTTCCTTCCTGGGCCTGAGGCAGAGGGATGGCATTTTCTCCACCGCCACCTCTGCATTCTGATTTGCATCCAGGTCAGTGGATTTGCATCCCTGCTGGGCTGTGACAACTCATGCATGCAGAGGATGCTGTGTGTGGAGAATGTGCTGGACACCCTTTCCATTCATATGTGGAAGCTGTCACTCATTATGTGGTGATGTCTGCAGATGACATCTCCTTGAAAGTAATAATGTCGATCAAATGAAGTCACAAGAGTGGAGTCTGGCCTGATGGAATGGAGAGCCTTGTAAGGATAAAGATCAGAGAGAGCTGTGGCCCTCCATCCTCAGTCCTGTGAGAACACAGGATGAAGGCGGTCTGTAAGCCAGAGAGTCCTCCCCAGAGCTCAGCCATGCTGCATCGGACCTCACACTCCGGCCTCCAAGTTTCAACAATAAATGTCTAGTGATTAGGCCACCTAATTTATGGAGTTTTACTCCAGCAGCCTGAGCAGAGTAAGAGAGAGAGCGAGGTCACTCTTTCAATGGATAACCTAGATACAGCAGAGTAGAATTTGAAATATTGTATCCGGATATAATCTGAAATATAGATGTGTGTAATTTTGGGGTGGGTATACAGTCACTGCTCTGGGAAGTGATGCAACAGATGCTGTCACGCTGTTTTGAGACATTCTGGGTGTCTTCCTCCATGGCTCTGCTCTCCACTTGTTTATTAAGGCCAGGCTTCTACTCTAGATATCTGGCTTGTCAGGGTGTGGTGGTTTGAACAAGAATGTCCCCAAAGGCTCACGTATTTGAATGATTAGTCGCCAAGGAGCGGTACTATTTAAGAAGGATCTGTTGGAGAAGGTGTGCCAGTGTGGGTGGACTTTGAGGTGTCAAAACCAGGCCCAGTCTTGCTCTCCCTACTGCCTGCAGATCAAGATGTAGAACTCTTAGCTAGTTCTCCAGCACCATGTCTGCTGGCATGCTGCCTTGCTTCCCGCCATGAAGATAATGGACTAAACCTCTGAAACAAAGACAACTCTGCCACTTTGGGAAGTTTAAATGGCTTTGATTCTCTGGGCTAAGAACCAAGTGGAAGGAACAAAGACAAGGACAAATACCTATTTATAAATAGACTCTCAATGTACTATTGTAGATGGAAGCTCGTGTCCTGCACAGTCCTGCAGCTGTTCAGTCCCAAAGAAACACCCAGAGGCTTAGATTAATTATAAACTGCTTGACCTACTACTTCAGGCTTATTATTAACTAGCTCTTACAGCTTAAGTTAACTCATTTCTATTAATCTATGTATCACTCTTTTTGGCTAGGAAGTTAAGAGGTAATATGGCCATGGTTTTGCTCCTTTGTCTATCTGATAGCTCAGTATTTTCTCCAATATCATCCTGGGCTTTTACTCTTAAGACCTTTTAAAACTTGTTCTACATACTATTTTTAATGGTGACAAAGGTACCTAGAACAACATTTTACATATCATAAGTGTTCATTACCTATTTGTGTTTTGTTGAATTATGTCTCCTTGGGAATTATGAATATTTGTTTGTGTGTTTCTTCCATCTGGAATTTTATTCTCACCTGGATCTTGTTGATAGTACATTTGGGCGACTCTATTTCTTCTTATTTATAATGTATCAGTGCTGCTGCTACTATATTCTAAATAAATAGCAAATTGACATAAAAATTAGGAAAATTCTAATGGTATAATGGCATGAGAGATTAGGAACTCACTTTTACTAACCCTTTCAGCTATTGATAATCTAAGCCAGTGATTTCCCAGGCATGTCTCACAGTGCCTTTGCACCTGCTCCCGTGTTCTATCTTCATTATCATCCATGACATTCAAGGATAATATCATGTTTCAGTTTCATGGAGAACCTGCAAAATCTCCCTACCCACCTGGGCTCTTTTAAAAGAGGAAGGTGCATCAATTTATTTCCTGTATGTGTGCAGGAACACGCATGCCATGGTGTATATGCGGAAGTCAGAGAGTAAGTTGCAGGGACTGAGTTTTTTGGCAGGCTTGGCATCAAGTGCTTTTGTTCACCGAGCTATCTTGCAAACTCTAATTGATTTCATTTCAGCTGATCTCAGTCATTTGTACAAACTCATGTTTAATTAATAGAGACTTGATGGTTGGAACTAATAGAGATACAATACATAGAAGTGTTTATGAATGAATCTATCCATCTATCTATCCATCTATCCATCCATCTATCTACATATCTATCCATCTACATATCTATCTATCCATCCATCGATCTATCATCTATCTATCATCTATCTGTCTGTATGTCTATCTGTCTGTCCGTCCATCCGTCCATCCATCCATCCATCCATCCATCCATCCATCATCTATCTATCTATCTTTCTACATATCTATCTCTACTTAATCTTCCATCTGTTCACTGTTGCTAGTATACTCTTTTGCCAACTGTGTTGACCTAGAAGTAATGACATTCCAGTAGTAACAAAAATCCCAAGAATATATCCTAGTTAGAATAGCGTTTTCTAATAATACCGATTTCTAATGAAAGAAAGTAGGGACCTTTGAAGAGAGGTGATTGTAAGACTGAAGAAAAAGAAATACATGGTACAAAACTGTAGCACCTTACAGTGGCCACTGAAGACAAAACTCCACAACGATGGGGCCAAAGATGTACCAAACTCAGTAAGAGATGATGGTGATGGACAGAGCTGGAACAATTAGAAACACAAGAATAAAGGAGGGTTTGATGACAGACCACAGAGTAAAATAAATACACATGAGTCTGTTTTGTATTGATAACTAAATAAATCAATAAATGATGAAGAACAAATAAATCCCCCTGATGCAGAGGAAACCCAAATAATTCATATAGTTACTCTTTTCTCCAGGAAGGGAGCATGAGTCTCCACTCCGCATGTAGTGCTTTCATCTAAAGAGTATGGTGTGAAAGGAACTGTGCTATGCTATGGTCTGAGTGTTAAGTGCCTCTCAGAGAGAGGCTCATGGGTTTGAAGACTCAGCCCCCAGATGGTGGTGCTGTCTGGAAACCCTGGATGGCAGAGCTTTGCTGGAGGACATGGGGCTCTGAGGCTGAGCCTTGAATTTTTATGGGCTGGCCATATTTTCTGTGTACCCTCCATCTCCTGAGAGTGCTGTGTCCAGTGGCCTACTGCCTTTGCCACCACCCCTCTCTCACCACGATGGGACATACTCCTTTGAACTGTCAGATGGAGTGAAACCTTCCTCCCGTATGCTGCTTCTTGTCAGTATTTGTAGCACAGTGTTGAAAATGCATCTACCACATCTTGCAAATGGCGAAGCTTAGAAAACAGTACTGGGGAAAGATCAAGGTTTAAGTAGTGGTTTGAGTGATGTGTTTGATACTGTGTGCCCACCATATCATATCTCTGCCTTGGTGTTCTTCCTCTTAGAAACAGTCACAGATGCTAGATAAACTGCAGATGAGAAAAACATGTTCATCTGAGTTACCACCTAAGCCGAAGGATGCTAACGAGACATTGGGACTAAATGTGTTGCTGTGCCCACATGGAATCCTGGGTCAGATAGAAGACATCAGGTGGACACACTTAACCTGAATTAAGTAAGTACAGATCATAATACTGTATCACTATTGGTTAATTTTGATAAATGTATAGTACTAATTTTGCTTTATAGTCATGATTTTTCCATATATCCAGACCTAGTTAAAAAATGGAAAAGCATATTTTTAAAAAGTAAGAAAGAAAGCAACTTCCCCTTTCTCTTCCGCAGTGTCCCAGGCTAAATGGAAAGCAGGGGCTGACTCATCTGACCACAGTTGATAGCCACTGAGTATGCTGCTCAGGTCTAACCAGAATTATTTTAAACTAAGGTGTGACTTTCTGATAGGCTTTACATTTCCACTGGTATTACATTTAAAAGAGGTTGTTGTTTACTCAGCTCTCAAAATATAATCCCCAGGGCATATGCGACAGCAGAGTCTCTCTGACACACTGCAGTTGTGGGTGAACAGAGACAGAAGAGACCTCCCCACAGGCAAAGCTGTCGAGTGTGGGCCATGTGAGGAGAGACAAGGTGCGCAGTGCGGCAATGGGCTGCCGTGGGCTCTGGTACAGGCAGACCTGAGCTCTGGCCCACGTTTTTACCTTCGTGACTTGTGACATGCTCATTCAGTCTTGGAGCTCATTACTTTAGAGAGTGCCAACTAAAGTTGTGTTACTGTGCCAAGGACACAGTATATACGTGTGTGCAATGTAAATCTAAAGCCCTAATACACTGGTTTTTTAAATATTTTTCTTGAATTTTTATTTACTATGTGAGCGAAGGAGGGGGGGGAGAAGGGAGGTGTTTGTATGGAGGTCAGAAGAGAACTTTTGGAAGTCTCTTCTTCTACCACGTTTATTCTAGAAATGAACTCAGTGGGTCAGACTTAGCAGTAAGCACTTTTATCATGAGCCATCTCTCCAGACCCACATAGACTTTTAAATAATTGTGGTTGTGACTTACAATCACCACCCCACCATCATTATTGCCCTCACCATCATCATCATCATCACCAACACCATCATCACCATCACCACCATCATTATTACCGTCAGCGTCACCATCATCATCACCGACACTACCATCATTATTACCCTCACTGTCACCATCATCATCACCGACACTACCATCATTATTACCCTCACCATCACCATCATCATCACCAACACTA
>JAQHUG010000211.1:712836-724608 GCA_028555095.1 Dicrostonyx torquatus
TGCTCTGGTGGGCTCTACCCTCTGAACTGTGAGCCAACACACCTGTCTCCCTTGAGCTGCCTGCGCTGTTTGTGTCACAGAGGTGAGGAAATTAGCTAAGGCAGTGCCAGGGCCTTGTGTCAGCTGCTCTTTCTTCCCAGGATGCCCTCCCGACTGGTGAAGCCCACCTCTTCCCTCCACTCCACGTTCCAGTCACCGGGGGTTGAGTAGCTGCCCTTCCTCCCCTTCCTTGTTATTTTACTTCATTTTAATGTCTTCTGAAAGGCATTCATCCTCTATGTTTTCTTGATCTCCTCTTCTTCTATTTGTCTTCTGTTTCTCCTCATGAGGAGTCAAGGTTTTGGATGAGCAGATATTGGTCACTGTATGTTCTTCCTTAGTGCCAGGCATAGAACATGGCATGTAGTCGGTAGTCATTAAATGGATGTGTGTCAAATAGATAAATCATGTCCTATTTCTCCACCACAGACTAGAGGCCAAATGTGCTGGTTAACTTATGTGTCAGCTGGGTGTGTCATGGGACTCCTTGATACCTGGATAAACATTATTGCAAGGTGTCCCTGGGAGTCTTTCTGGGAGAAACTAGAACACAAACTGATGGAGACACTGACAAAGGTTGACCTCCTTTGTGAGCGGGCCTGAACAGAGAGAGCCAAGAGCGAGGAGGGGAAAAATGAAACTCTTTTCTGTTTTACTCTTTTAGCTAGTTCTTTGATCTTTTGAACTTGCTTTTATTGATTCTCAAGCCATTAGCCTCAGCTTGAAATCTACACATCGATTCTCCAGTCTCAGGCCTTGGAACCCATCAGCAATTTCCCTGGGTCTCCAGGCCTCAGGGAGAAGCCAGTATCTTACAATAAACTTCTTGATAGCTATATATTACACACATAGTATATACTCTATGTGGTTATATATTTGCATATTATATGCATTTGTGAGTTATGTTTAATGTGCTATTTATTACATGAATCTACACGATCATTCCTGCCTCTCGGGATAACTGTGACTAACCCACCAGGTTCTTTTTGAGAAACACAGGCTGTTTTTGTACCAGTGATGGTTTACAGGAGCTGCTGCAAATAGAATGGGAGCGAGCCCTCTACCTTACAGAGACTTTGTTTGGTTCCTGGGGTTGCTAGCATTCAGTTGTCTGGCCTGAGTGACACTTCTTCCCTCCCAGTCTAGTCAGAGCTATTGATCTCCAAGTGTGGCTCAGGTTTCACAGTCCCAGCTATAATTAACCACCGGAGCCTTGCAAGGCTCTCCTGAGCTAGGCTGGAGCAGGCAGCATTTGTAAACAGTAGTTAGCAGCAACAAAGGGAGAATGTATGTGTCATCCTGTTTTCTGACAAATGTGGTCTGAAGTTCAAAGGGGTTATATTAAAATGAATATCCCAGGGCTCTTTAGTGTATCTTCCTCCCAGGGAGAGAGAGAGAGAGATTTCAGTGAAGTAGGTGGTGGGCTTCTCTATATATAAACTAAGGCAGGAATGTTGGAAGAACAAAATAACCATATAGGGAGGCCCATTTCTCCTCTGCCAGCTACACACAGGCAGGGAGCTGGAGAGGCAGTCCACAGAAGCCAGTGCATCTAACTCTCATGACATTTATAGGAGAGACACGGCCAGACCTGCATTCTCAATGAAGGCAAAGGAAAGTTGACAGATGTCTGTCTGTCCGTCCATCCATCCATCCATCCATGAACTATTTCTAGTTCTGTGTGTGTGCATGCACAGATATGTGCATATGTGTGCACATGTATGTGGAAACTGGAGGTTGACATCAGGTTCGATGTTTTCCTCAGTTTCTGTCTACCTGATTTTTTTGAGACAGGGTCCCTCACTGAGCTGGGAGCTCACCAATTATCTGACTGACTGTCCGGGAAGCCTGAGGGAACTTCTTGTTTCCGCTTCAGTGTTAGGGTTTCAGGCCTGCAGCCCGCACCCAGCTTTTTATGTGGTCTTTTACCTGATATAAGGTTCATCATGGAGTAATGAGGCATCAGGGCCAGGAGACAAGGCAGTCTCTCAAACATCTGTTCTGAATTATCTAAGATGTGTGAACAGTGCATCAAAGAAAGAATACTCTCAATGTTCATATATCTGACATTGAGTCAAAGAAAGAAACCGAAAACACTCAAAGCTCCCAGTGTGTCCCTTCCCACTCTAACCCCACTCCCACAGAGATGCATATTGTTCTAATTCAAGGGATCATCATAGCTTTGAAGGGATTACAGGTAATTTTTCTTTTTTTTTCATATATTTTCATTTTAGAAATATCTGGTTGTAGCATTTTTTTCCAAGAAAAAATGATAAAAAATTACAGGAATCATATTCTTTTGGGAAACTAATAGGTAGTTGTGCTTTGGTTGTTTAATTTTTTTTTAATCTTTTGGCTTTTGGGGGGGTACCACCCAACTTCCAAATCTCACACAGAGATTATTCTAAATTATGAATGCCTGGTCTTAGTTTGACTTGTCTCTAGCCAGCTTTGCTCACTTAATTATCCTGTCTACCTTTTGCCTCTGGGCTTTTCTCTTTTTCTAGTTCTGTATAACTTTTCTTTCTTTCTTCCTGTGTTGTTGGTTGTGTAGCTGGGTGGCTGACCCCTCTTTTCTTGCTCCTTAATCACTCGTTCATTCTCTTTCTTTTTTTTTCTCTTCTTCTCCTGTTTATCCTCTCTGCCTGCCAGCCACACCTATCCTTTCTCCTGTCTCACTATTGGCTGTTCAGCTCTTTATTAGACCATCAGGTGTTGTTTAGACAGGCAAAGAATCACAGCTTCTCGAAGTTAAACAAACATAAAAGAATGCAACACATCTTTGCATCATTAAAACAAACACTCCATAGCACAAACAGCTGTAACATACTTTAAAATAATATTCTACAACACAGTTGCAGTCTTCTTTCATGGGACTCTCTGACCCCAACTTTCCAGTCTGTCCCTCTCAACCTCTCCTCATCTAGGCTGGCCGGATAGGAGAACCTTCTGGTCCTCTTGTCTCCTAAAAATTTGAAGTTCAGTGTGGATTGATGCCCAGAGCTGGGATTCTTGGTGGGAATTTGTCCTTGATTACTTGCTGCTCTACAGGCGCCATGTTCTTTGGGATGATACTGACCAAGGGCAGAGATGATCCCTGGTTAAACACAGGCAGCAGGGAAGAAAGTCATTCATATGCATTTTCAATACAAAACTGAAATGAAGGGGAGAGCTTTCTTTTGCATATTTTATGGTGTATGTCATAGTCAGCTTTTGTATTTGCAAAGACCAAGGAAATTAATATTTCATGTAGGTACAGAGGAAAGAGATAGGGAAGGATGCATTCTCTGCTGTACTTTGGAATCTTCAGGTTTCTGCTGTGTCTCAGTGGTGATGGGAAGGAGCTGCTTCAGCCTTGGACTCAGACCTGAGCTCTGGTTCTGTGGTGGATGTGCTGCCATACAAAGGTTTTGGATCCTCTTCTGAAGAGTAGAATAATAATACCACCCTCACAGGACTACAGGAAGAAGTCACCCGAATTATTTCAGGGTGTTGGGTGAAAGAAATATTGAGACCCCCATGTGCCCAGATCGTCTCTCAGTTTGCTTCTTGTGGTGTGAAGGTGGGGCAGATGCATCCGGTGGGAAAAGGTGAGAGAAATGCTCTTCATCTAGATAGACTGGTTTGGAGGAGAAAATGAAATGTTAAAGTTCCTTCCATGTCTTTGGTTCAACAGAGACTGTTGGTGTGTACTAATGTGGAGATAAGCCCAGGATGGTTACTAGTGGAAGAGTGGGTGCTCCAAAGGCAAAGGAACCCCGGAAAATGTGGATATTGTCTCCAGGAGGTGTACCTGGCTCATAGTGTTTGTTTGTTTTTGCTTAAAAGCATTGGCTAGCGCTCAAGAGATGGCTCAGAGGTTAAGAGCCCTGACTGCTCTTCCAGAGGTCCTGAGTTCAATTCCCAGCAACCACATAGTGGCTCACAGCCATCTGTAATGAGATCTGGTGCCATCTTCTGGCCTGCAAGCATACAGACAGACAGAACACTGTATGCATAATAAATAAATAAATCTTAAAAAAAAAAAAAAGCATTGACTACTCATCGGACCCTATAAGGTAGCTAAAGTCAGAATGAACACCCTACGTCGCTACCTCATTTTGTTGCTTCTTTTGTTCTGGCTCTGTCACCTGCTCAACTCTGGGTAGTCTTCTTAATCGCTCAATGACTTTCTTTTGTCCTTGGGGCTAAAGGACAAAGGGAACCCGAGGGATCTATTCTGGTTTCATTCCTGCGGCTGCACAGGGAGAAAGGAGTCTATTTCAGTTCACATTTCCATCTTCAGTTATCAGGGTGGGGAAATCAAAGCAGGAGCTTCAAATGTCACATGACATTCACAGAGAGAATGAACACACAATGTAATCCCAGCCTCAGCCTCCATTTTTGGAGGCTCCTCCTCTGTGTCCCTCGAACCTTGACCCCTCCCCGAGTGGCATTATTAAAGTCCATGTCCTCTTTTCTCTTCCAGATCTTTCACAAATAGAAAAATGGCTGGGTTCCTTTTCTGCTAATCCTTCTGCTTACAAGAGTTCCACTATCTGTCCCAGGCCTACGGTCTAATCTGGCATGACTATGTCATCTAAGCTTCTACTATCACTCCTGAGGAGCGAAGTAAAATTCAGGCCGCGCTAGACAATATGCAGACCAGACTCATCTGGTAGACAGTACAGTCCCTGTGGGCGAAGTGGCTGTGCCGGCCACAGAACCACACTTGGACTATCAACCTGGTCAAAGTGGCCGACAGAGGTGGGACTTCATGTTTTGTTGCCTCCTTCAGTGTATGGAGATGGTCTCAGAAAAAGTAGTTAATTTTAACACACTTCGAGAGATCATACAGCTAGCTGGTGAAAACCCAGCCATCTTTTAAAATCATGGTCCAATATACCAGACTGGACCCAGCCTCTCCAGCAGGAGCCACGGTCCTGGCTGCCCATTTTATTTCTCAGTCAGCATCAGACATTAGAAAAAAGTTTTAAAAGGCTAAGGAAAGTCCCAAAACTCCTATACAGGAATTGATGAAAATAGCCTTTAAAGTTTTTAATGCCCGAGAAGAGACAACTGAGTCTTCCCGACAGACAAAGCTGCAACAGGCGGTAATGTTGCAGGCTCAAGCCCTAGCAGCTTCCCTAAGGCCACAGGGACTCCCAAAGGGAAGTCAACCACGAGGCTCCACCCCTGTGGAGCTCAGCCTAAATCAACCTCACCAGCAGGCTGCTTCAAATGTGGTCTAAATGGCCATTTGGTGCGATATTGCCCTGGGTCTCCTACGAGGCCATGCCCTGTCTGCCAGCAACCTGGACACTGGAAATCACAATGCCCCCATTCTGGCTCATCCTCTTATGCCACGCCACGGAGGTCCAGCCTCACCAACATCAGCAAGTGAGACTTCTTGGCCTTGCAGAGGATTGACACATCCCAGACTTGCCATAATGCTCTCCGAGCTTAGGGTAATGCAGGTAAGTAGCGGGTAACAGGTAAGTCCATTGCTTTTCTTTTGGACACAGGAGCTACCTACTCTATTTTAACATCTTACTTGGGCCCTATGTTCCCCTCACCAATTTCAGTTATGGGGGTAGTTGGGACCCGTTCTTTCCCACTTAAAACTTTGCCAATTTTTCTCTCATTCTTTCCTAGTGATACCTGCTTGTCCTGCACCTCTACTGGGTCGAGATATCCTTAGCCATTTCAGGGCCACACCCACTTTAGCCCCCACACACTCTCCTGAGTCACACTTCCTTCTTACTTGAACGGCCTCACAGGTTCCTACCCCAGACTGTTCTGAACCTACTCTCCCTGATCTAGTAGATCCCCAAGTATGGGACACCTCCACTCCCGTGGTTGTCACTCACCACCAGCCAGTCCTAGTTTGCCTTAAAGACGCTTTGTTCTTCCCTTCCAGACCTCAGTTTCCGATTTCTGAAACCCACCACCGAGGCCTTAAGCCTATTATCACCTGTCTTCTATCTCAAGGACTTTTCATTCCTATGGATTCACCCTGTAACACTTCAATGCTTCCCGTGAGTAAGCCCTCTGGTGCTTACCACTTGGTTCAAGACCTTCGCCTCATAAATGAGGCAGTCATTCCAGTTCACCCTCTGGTTAATAACCCTGACAATCTCCTGTCTAACATCCCTCCTACTTTACTGTTCTAGACCTAAAAGATGCCTTTTTTACTGTCCCTTTACACTCTGACTCCTACTTCCTCTTTACCTTCACCTGGGAGGACCCTGACTCCCATTCCTCCAGACAGCTTATGTGGATTGTTCTCCCTCAGGGTTTTCGAGACAACTCCCATTTCTTTGGCCAAGCTCTGCCTCAAGATCTCTCAAACATTGACACAGTTTCTAGCACTCTCCTCCAGTCCATTGATGACCTGCTTCTCTGCAGTTCAACATTGCCTCTGTCCCAAAGGCCACCTCTGCACTCCTGAACTTCCTCGGATCTCTGGGATATCGAGTTTCACCAAATAAAGCTCAGCTGTGCTCTCCTACAGTGGTATATCTGGGTGTTCAACTTAGCCCGGGGTCTAAGACCCTCAACTCTGACAGGGTCCAGGCCCTGCAGGATTTACAGCCTCTAACCACAAGGGCTCACATTCTCTCATTTTGGGGTCTGCTAGGGTTCCTTCACCATTGAATCCCTAACTTTGCCATTATAGCCACGCCTCTGTACCAGGCAACCAGAGAGACCCCCACGGGGCCTCTCACCCACCCAGCCATTGTCCATTGCCACTTCTCTCTACTGAGAGAGGCCCTTCTAACAGCCCCTGCCCTTGCTCTTCCAGACCACATGAAGCCTTAGCATCTCTATACAGATGAGAGGTCAGGAGTGGCCACGGGAGTTCTATCCCAACAGGCTGGGCCTTCGAATCAAGCTGTTGCCTTATTATCCAAATAGCTGGAACTAACCATATGTGGATGGCAGCCATGCCTAAGAGCCCTGCCAGCGGCAGCTGGACTCACTCAGGATCACGCTCAAGATTACCTTGTCCAGACCAATCATGATCTATTCTACCCACCACCTCTCAGACCATCTGAGACACTCCTCTCTCTCTCTCTCCTTGGGCCTTCACGGGTCCAGACTTTTCACTTACTGTTTCTAGAAAACTCCCAAATTACTTTGGCTTCCAGTCCTGTCCTAAACCCCCGCAACTCTCCTTCCTGCTCCCTCCACTCTGGTACCTCCTCTCACGCTTGCCCAAAGGCTGTAGAAGCTTTAACCTCAGCCTGGCCAGGTCTTCTAGATCAGACACTCACAGATCCCCAACTCACTCTGTGTGTTGATGGAACTGCCCTCATAGATAAATCAGGAAACCGCCAGGTAGTGTATGCAGTGGTCACTTCCACTAACACAGTTGAAGCAATCTGCCTGCCAATGGGAACCTCATCACAAAAGGCCGAATTAATTGCCTTGACTAAGGCACTCCAAATAGCCAAGGGCCAATGTGCTAATATCTATACTGACTCTGAATATGCCCTCTTAATAGCCCATGCTCATTCTGCACTCTGGATGGAAAGAGGCTTCCTTACTATCAAGAGCACTTCCATAGTTAATGGACCCCATATAGCCAACCTTTTGGAGGCCCTCCAGCTCCCTGCAGAAGTAGCCATTATTCACTGTCTGGGACACCAATCCTTCAAGGACCCACTGGCCTTACGCAATGCCAAGGCTGACTCAGTGGCCCTGGGACCTGGCCTCTAGCTCCTTGGATTCCACAGAACATATTTTGTTCTTAACTCCCTCCTATCAGTTCTGTTACCAACCAAAAGAGAGGGACAAGCTTATGAAGGGGGGACACAAAAACAAAGGATGGATGGTTCTATTTAAATAACCGTCTCATCCTTCCTCAAGGCCAGGCACTGTCAATCATTTCAGACGTCCACCAGACCTTACACACGGCCCCAAAGCTTTGTTCCGCTTCTTGGAGCCCTTCTTGGACCCCACCCATCTCCAAGATCGTATTTCACAGGTTTACGCCTCCTGCCAGACATGTGTCCGGGCCAACCCACAGGGGGCTCTCCACATATGTCAGTCTCTACATCAGCTTCGCGGACACCAACTGGGCAAAGATTGGCAGGTTGATTTCACCCATATGCCTACTCATAAAAACTCTGTTATCTCCTAACACTTGTGGACACTTTTACAGGATGGATAGCAACATTTCTGGTCCAGGAAAATGGCAGATGTGGTGGCTCAGGCACTCCTGGACCACATCATTCCTTGGTTTGGCATCCCATGGACCATCCAGATGGATAATGGCCAGCCTTCACTTCCAGGGTCATGGAGCTTGTGTCAGAAGCTCTCAACATCTCCTGGAAATTCCACATGCCCTACCATCCACAATCCTTGGGAAAGGTGGAAAGGGCCAATGGACTCATCAAACAACAGTTAATCAAGCGCTTCATTGAGCTCAGGTTATCTTGGCCCTCCCTTCTCCCCATTGCCCTTACTCGCCTCAGGACCACTCCACATTCCCCTATGGGCCTGAGACCTTTTGAGCTGCTTTATGGCAGGCCCTTTCTCCTTAACCGTCACCTCCCAGTCCAAACTCCTCCACTGGCAGGGTATCTTCCCTACCTCTCCCTTCTGAAGTCCCTTCTCCATTCATATGCTGACAGTTGTCTCCCTGTCCGCATACCAGTGGACCCTAATGCCCCGAACCTGCCCCACTCTCCCCAGGGGACAAAGTACTCCTCAAACAGCTAACTCTTAGGTCTCTTGAACCTCGATGGACAGGACTTCACAGGGTAATCTTCACTACCTGTTCGGTCCCTTGAGGACAGGCCTTTGCACCACCACTTGACCTGTTTTGCACTTTTGTGATTGTTCCAAAAACAGGAACAATCTGTTGTTCTCAGCAATGTTTTTAAGGATGTTTACCCCTAAGCCATGTGAGCTGCGGTGATAAGCTTTCTGCTCCCTGCTGAGGGCTATATATACTGTGTGAGAAACCGGAATAAAGGCTTGTCTGCAGAACCTGAAGTTGTGCTGTGTGTTAATCCTGACATCCCCCACTCAGAGAACTACAGTTGCCGTGCTGGTGTGGCAACTACCCCCTCAGCTGCCAAGCTCCTGGGACACCCATGCTGGTACCATCTCTCCAGGTTCAAACAGGCACCTACTCAGGACACTTGGTCTGTCCAGCAATTAGGACCTTCCACCCTCCAGTTTTCCAAGATGCCACAATGCTACCTGCTCCTCATCCTGGTACACTCGTCTTTGGTGATACAAACAAGATGGGTACAAGAATACAATATTTTTTTTCTCCTAGACACCTGCCTTCTTATCTCCCTCAAGAAACAGATGCCTGGTGTCTCCAGGATGACAGTAAACAGAATGCCTCTTCAGCCACACCTCTCACTGAGCATAAATCTACCAACACCCAGCTCTTCGCCCCCCCCATGTTACCCCCATGACCACAGGAAGTAGCCAGACTTGAGTTGATGGCCCTTTCTCCAAAGAGAGCTTAAAATGTTGGTTATAAATATCACCTCAGCTTCCTGTCACCCTTTATACAAACAGTCTGGAATGTAATCTTGCCAGACCTTGACGCCTCCCCAGGAAAAGGCCATTCCCACAGGTTATTTAAACTGCTCCTGAGAAAATAAACACGTGGTCCTTACTCCTCCTCTCAGGTAGTCAAGTTGGTGGCTTCCCATTTCCCCTTGGGGCCACCCAGGAGCATAAGTGTCTAATCTTTTAATTTGGTCTGATTTGGTGTGATTGGGATTATTTTACATTGGTGGAGTGGCCCAGTTAGGAAAACATTCCTAACATGCATGCTCACTTGTTTGTATCTTATGCTTAGATTTCTCAATTCTCACATATTTTGGGTTGCCCTACCTCAGGAATGATACGGCCCACACTGGGCTGAGTCTTCTAGCATCAGTGAGCTTAATTTAGATAACCCCCTCAGGTCGATCCAATGTAGATGGGTCCTCATACAGTAGTAGGGTGTCCCCCTAGGGCCCCAACCGGTGTGGTGACTGAATAAGAATGGCTCCCACAGGATCATATATTTGAATGCTTGGTCACCAGGAAGTAGAAGGAACTGTCTAAAAGGATTACAAGGATTAGGAGATATGGCCTTGTTGGAGGAAATGTGTCAGGGGGTGGGCATTGAAGTTTCCAAAGCTCATGCAAGGCTCAATCTCTCTGTCTCTGTCTCTGTCTCTGTCTCTCTGTCTCTCTCTCTCTGCCTGGATCAGGGTGTAGCTCTCAGCTACTGCTTAGCACCGTGTTTGCTGCCAAGCTTCCTGCCATGATGACAATGGACTATCCCCCAATTAAATGCTTTATTATTAATAATTTTTTAAAGTAAGAGTTGTTGTGGTTATGTTGTCTCTTCACAGCAATAGAACAGTGACTAAGACAGTCTGTCTTCACTTTTTTTTTTTTTTGACCACTTTAGCATTGTCTCAGGTATGGATTCCATCTCACTGAGTCAGCCTTAAATCCAGGGTTTGAAAAATGGTTGGCTCGTCCCATACCATGTTTGCCACAGTTACACCAGTCTGCCTTGCATGCAGGCTGCTGTTACAGGTTGAAGGGTTTGTAGCTGGGTGGTATTGCTAAGTCTGAGAGAGGGATAGCTCGGTCTTGTGGTAGCTTAGTTTTCATCTCTTTGTGAAACCTCCCATTGCTTCCCATTGCTGCTGTACCAGATTGTACTCCCCCTAGAAATGAATGCATTTCCCCTTTCACAGCATCCTTGATAGCGCATACTGTTGTTGACCTTGGCCATTCTTTCTGGAGTAAGATGACACCGCAGAGTAGTTTTGATTTGCATTTCTCTGATAGCTGAGAATGTTGATCACTTCTTTAAGTGTTTTTCAACCATTTGTGTTCCATTGCATGCACAATCTCTGCTTAGTTCTATATCCATTTTAAAATTGGGTCATTTTTTTATGTTAAGGTTTTCTTTTTCATTCAAGATATATAATATTAGGCGTATAATTGGTAAAGATTTTTTCCTTTTCTATTGTCTGACACTTTGCTCTAGTGTTGATGTCTTTTGCTATACAGAAATTTTAGCTTCATGAGGTTCCATTTACTAATTTCTGGTCTTAGTGTCTGCGCTATCAGTGTTCTGTTCAGAAAGTCCTTTCCTGTACCAATGGATCCAAGCCTATTCCTTTCTTCCTTTCTGTCAAACTCACAGTATCTGGTCTTATGTTGAGGCCCTTGATCCATTTAGAATTGAATCCATTAGAATCCTGCCCCAGTTGTTCCTCTCTTTAAATCTAAAGCTCATGCCAAAGAGAAGTTAGGGCTACCAGATCCCATCATGTGTCTTTTCACGTAATGTACACACTGATAGATCTCTTTTCTGTGCCTTTCACAGTTATCAAAAAAGGATCATTTTTTGATTGGCATATTGGACAGGTGACCTAGTCTGGTCTATTGACTTCCAGAGCCAAGTTTTCTCCTAAATCTCTGCTAACAAAATAATTGTTGGTCAGCAAGGCACTGTGGATCTGAGCCAACGAGGGCAGGCTGAGCTGGGATTTTGATACGAGCCCACCTGACCTCCATGTGCATATTCTCTCTATTGCAGCTTTATTCCCTGCAGATACATACAACAGACACGTGCACACACAACAGCACAGGGATATGCACATACATAGACATAGACACACACATACATACATACATACATACATACATACATACACACAACAGACACATGCACACATAGACATAGACACACAAATACATACATACATACATACA
>JAQHUG010000211.1:724788-738418 GCA_028555095.1 Dicrostonyx torquatus
ACACACAACAGACATATGCACACATAGACATAGACACAAATACATACATACATACATACACACAACAGACACATGCACACATAGACATAGACACAAATACATACGTGCAGACACAGAGAGATTAGACAGGTACACAACAGATAAATAAATGCACCTGTACATGTGCACACACATGATCCACACACAAATGGACATACAAACTATACAAACAAAACATCTACATATACACAGAGATACAGAGGCAGACACACACATCCATTTGGACAAACCTCTGCTTTATTCTCTTCAGGGTTCCCAGTGTGACGTACCTGAGTTTGGGTTCCTGTCTTACAGTAGGATGTGGTCTTCCAGAGAAATGGAATTTACAGTTCAGTTAGGGAATCTATCAAAAAGTATTTGTTGAACATCTAATTTGAGCTGGCCATGGTTGTAAGAGGTGCAGAGGTGTGTTGCCCAGGTATCTTTGCCCTAGCTTATGTTGGAGTGCCAAGTGGTAGAAACACAGAGTACTTATATTTAAAAAGGTAGTCACCAGGAAATAAACATGGGAAGAGTGTGCACTGGAGGAGCGAAGTGTGGTTCCAGCTCAAAGAGGGATGATCAGAGAAGGCCTCAGTAGGAAGATACTAATTTGAGCAAATATTCAGGGGAGGGAACCATACGTTGTGTGGAGAATGGGTTCCAGTCAGAGGGAACAGCTGTACAGAAGCCCTGAGGCAGGAACACGTCAGGCACACGTGACAGAGGTGTCTCATTCTAGAGGAGGAGGTGTGGGGTGGGGTGTGGAGGAGACCTTGCTCTTAGGAGTCTTCGTAGGCTGTTGTGTGGGCCTAGGACACTGCACCAAATGAAGTAGGGCTTGGGGGATTTTGAAGACAGGCATGATGTGCTATTATGGCTTCATTTTCCCAGGTCATGCTGACTTCAAGGAGCAGAAAGGACTGCCAGGGAGTGCGACACAGAGGGGCATGAGGAAATGAACCAGTCATAAATGCACACCTTTGGGGAAATGAGGTCAGGTTGCTTTTCTTTCTCCTTTGACAGAAAGAGGCAAGATTTAAAAAATAGTTTTGACTAGAGGGCACCGAAGAAGTGTGTGTGTGTGTGTGTTTTGTTTTGTGTTTTGAAGGTTAGTCTGGCATCTGACAAATGCCAGCATTTCTGGTTGTAAAGGGAAAGCCTAGATGAGATGTGGCAAGTTTAACTTTTAGTGGCTCCCCCTCTCCTCTCCCCCCACCCCACTGTGACATGATGGAACTGTAACAAAGTTTTGTCTTGGAAGTCAGAGTTTCAGTTCCAGCTTTGGCCTCCCGAAAGCTCTACCAAACCTGGTCTCCATCTGTTTGCTCACTGCCAAAGGAGCTATTTCTGCCCTCACCTCGCAATGCCATGCAAGACACAAACCCTTTATGAAGTGCTCCACACTGCTTGTTGATCCTAGTAATTTGCAAAAGGATCACTTTTTAAAGACTGAGCACAGTGTTTCATTTCTTTATCTTTTGCAGCACCACAGACTGAGCCTCGCACATTTTCAGGTAAGTGTCCTTCACGGTTCTCCCTCCCTAGCCTTGCTAAGGAGCCAGATTCTTGGCCTTTGTCTCCCGTGGACTAGTTTAAATATTTAAAGAGAAGAACTGAGAGGCCAGATTCTTTTTGATTATTTGTTGTTTTTTTTCTGACAGAGTCTTACCTTGTAGCTCAGGGTGAACTTAAACTCACATCTCCATGCCTCCTCCTCCCAACTGCTGGAGCTGTAGGCGTGCATCACCATGGATCGTGATTTCTGACAATCTCCCAAGTGTCAACAAAGCCAGTTTGAGTCACACTGAGCCACCTTATGTGCACGAAGCGCTGGAAGTGCCAAGAGCTTCTCAGCGTGACCTTCATGTTACCATCCTTTTCACTAATCTTGAACACCTGGTGTGAAAGCTAGTTTTAATCAGCCCTCGGTGCAGGCCCGAGTCATCCTGAAAGGGTCTCGGTGAAGGCTCTTCTACACTGGTTGGCCTGTGGAAGAGCTTCTGGGGAGTTGTCTTGGCTGTGCTAACTGATGATGTACGATACAGCACACTGTAGGCGGCGCCGTTCTCTAGGCTGCGTGTCCTGAGCTAGGGAAGAGCGGAGAAGACAAGGGAGCCCAGGCAAGCAAGCAAAGGCTCTTTCTGTGCTTTTGATGTGGTGCCACGTGACTGGCTCCTGTAACTCCTCCCCCTCGACTTCCTTGCAGTAATGGACTGTAATGTTGCACCGGGAGCCAAACTAAGGCTTTCTCCCGCAGGGTGCTTTTTATCAGGGTTTTGTATCACAGCACAGAAACGAAAGTAGAGTACACTGCAGGGCTGAGTTCTAGAAACAGCGGCGATTAACACGGCTGACGCTGTGTGTTTGTCACGTGTCCTCCATTCAGGTTACTAAGCTGAGAAGGGATTCTTGATTTAATACTCTGCTGTCCCCATCTATGAATTCTTAATAAACTTTAAAAGAGAACTCTCACGGTTCTGTTGTGGACAGAATAATTTAATCATCCTGGATATAAGTTAGGAGCCATTATAAGAAAGTCAGCTGAAAACTAGACTTGTTTTACACCTGCCCCACTTGGCAGAGTTCTAAGCATGTCTGTCTAGAATAACTCTGCAGGGTTTTTTGCTGCACCAGCCTTCTGAGGAGTCTATTTTTTACCTAGTGTTTAGATGGGGAATTAGTCTGGAGAGTTCTCGAGCAACACACTCAAAACTCATGAAACAAGATAATGCAGCTCTTGGAGCCTTGTTTCTTCAGCAAGTCGTTGGTTCGCTGGCTTACCGATTCTTGTGTGCGCCTGTGTTTGACTCTTCAGGAAATAAGCCTGGGAATTAACATTTTAAATGTGTTCCATGTGATGTACAGATAATCAAGTAAATTTGGAAAAGTCTAGTATACAATAATTACCAAAACCAGTTCCCACTTTGACTGGAATTTATATATAAAAAAAGAGTAAATAAATAAAATAAAACAACAAAGCTTCACCTTGGTGTGGATGGGAGGTGGAAGCAGGGAAACGATGGGTTTGAGACAGCCTGGGCTACATAATGAGTTCAAGGCTAGTCTGAGTTCCATACTGAGACCATCTCTTAACACCACTGTGGCTCAGTTGAAAAGCATTGTCTCCCACATACATGGCCCAGGTTCAATTCCCAGCACTGCCACCCGCAGAATCCTCCAGGGTGCTATCACCACCCACAAAGAGCAGAAAGGTTGGAATCTGTTGCACAGGACACTGTGGAAAGTGTGTGTCTGGCCCGCTGGCCTCTGGAGGGTCACAGTGTTTGCCTGGGAAAGATTACAAGGTCACATCACAGATGTGTGATGTTCAGGAATACAGAGGAGTTGGGACTGGGGTTGTGATATCTGTGGAAGTCTGTCCGTCCAGATCAGGAAAACTTGGAACCAAGACAAGAGACTTAGCCCTTCTCCTACTGTATAATGAAAAGGGTTTTTTTTAGCTCATAGTTTGATAAGTTCAAGGGCACAGTCCTTCTAGTAGCATGGATCTGGTTGAGGCAGGTGACATCACGGTGACAGGATGTGTGTATAAAGAGATGGCTTGGATAGCTCAAAATCCAGAATGTGGTGAGAGGCCAGGCTAGTGCTTCCAGCGGAACTAACCAGGCCTTCCGACGAACAGAAATTCCTCCAGAGGGTAGCAAACCCATTGAAATCGTCACTTCCGGCCCAGCTCTACTTCTTAAGGTTCCACACCTCTTCTCACCATCACACCGAGGACCACGCTCTGAGCACACGGAGTGCTGGAGGATCAAACAGCAGAAGTATTTTTGAACATACCACGTTGACGAATCTTTCTTATTTCTGAAATAATTCTGGGGTACTATATAGCCCAGGCTGGCCTTGAATTCACTCTGTGATTTAGGTTAACCTTGAACTCACAGCCTCTGGGATACTAAGGCTACAAGTGTGAACCTCCATGACAGCTCATGACAAAATGACTTCTACAAAACAGAAGGGGGTTAATAGGTCCCCTTTATGCTCTTTTATTGCTCTAGGTGGGAATAAAGAAGTGTGTGATGGCCAGATTAGCTTCACCAAAGGAAAGCCAATGGCACAGTCTATATGCAAGCACCCAGGGCACTGCTGCTAAGACCATCCCCTGGACAGGAGTAGCCCGAGGCTCAGCGAAAATGTAGATTCTCCTCCGTGACAGTGTTCTGGGGAGAGGAGCAGAACACAGCATTCCTAAGAAGCCCATATGGTGCTGGTATAGCAGCCACAGTCGTTCTGACAAGCGTGAGGTCCTCTCTACTCACGGAATCTGCCCGCACAAGACCTGTGTAAGAAGGAAGAGGCCCCATGGGCTCCCAACCCTGAGATTCTAAGGACAAAAGTAGATTCAGTTTTCTTTCTTTCTTTTTTTTAGGGGTATGGTCTCTGGCATGTTGACCAGCAACCAAGAGAATATGGACATTATAACTTGGACTCAATGGGCTATCATCTATTTTTAAAAAGAGGACATAAAGTTAAGGGACAGATTTAAGTAGATCTAAGAAGAGTTGGGGGAAAGTGGGATAAATATGATCAAAATATATTATATGAAATTCTTAATTAATGAAAATATATTTAACATAGAGTCAGTTCTTAAAGCTTTATGCTTTAACATGACTGATGAGCCCCTCGCATTGAATGGACAGGGGATGAAGCATTCTGGAATATTCCTGTTGGCTAGATAATGCCTCCATATTGTTAAAAAAAAAAGTGTGTGTGTCTGTGTGCATGCGCGTGCTCATGCACGTGTGTTTCCCACTGAGTACATATGGATATCTGGGTGTGAACACGTGTGGTGTGAGTCCCAAGCCTGTAGAAGTCTGAGGTCAACATCAGCTTCTCCTCCTTGTTGTCCAATGTACTTTTGGGGACGGGGCCTTTCCTTGAACCCAGAGCTCACTGATTTGGCTAGAGTGGCCTGAGAGCCCCAGGAATCTTACTATCTCTTCCTCCCCTAACTGGCTAGACTTTGTCAGCGTGACACAGCTAGCATTATCTGAGAAGAGGAGCCCTCTATTGAGAAAATGCCACCTTAAGGTCAGTCTGTGTAGACAAACCTGTGGGTGCTTTTTGAAAATTAATGAGTGATGTGGGAGGTGGTGGTGCCGGTGTTGTACTGGGCGGGTGGTTCTGGGTGCTCTAAGAGAGCAGGCTGAGCAAGCCATGAGGAACAGTGCAGAAATCAGCGTGCCTCCCTCACTTCTGCTTTAGTTGCCTCGCACTTCCTGCCTTGAGTTTTCCCTGACTTCTCTCAGTGAGTGTGACCTGGGGACTGTGAGCATACATACAGCCTTTACTCCACCAAATCGCTTCTGTCCCTGGTGTTTTACCACAGCAATAGAAACTCTAACTAAGACACTGGAGCTGGGCTTATAGAAATATTAATACTTGATATTAAAATGTAACCTTATATAGTAGTAATGTCCCCTATTGCCTACACAGCCTCCTGAATATGCCGTGTTGCTGCCCGCTACCATTTGGTTAAAATGTGTCTTAACACACATAGCTACAAAAATGGACAAGGAAGAACACAATCCTGTATTTATTCTCTGTGGCTCTTTGGTCTCATGACCCGAGGCTTGGGGAATAAATATTTTTGAAATATGAAAGAAAGTTATTGTTGTCTGAGGCAGAAGTCATGGGGTTGGGAAAGAGGCTCCAGGTAAAGGCTGTTTTTATCCAACCCATTGGGTTAATTGGTTCCCAGACATGTTTGCATATAAGCCTGGGAAGGACTCAGACTGGAGAGTCCCGCCTTCCAGCATGGCTGTAAAGATTATGTAAGTGGAATAAGTAAGAGTATGTCAGCCTGGGAGTTAACCCGTTGTATCTTCCTCCAGTGCTCCAGCTTGTGCTCAGAGTGCTTACAGTGAATGACACAGGCAAAAATCCTCCCTGTCCTGAAACATAGACTCTAGCAGGGTGGACAGACACAAACTAGTAAATGAACACATGGCAAGCTGAGAAGGCTCCTTCCAGGGCCCTCGGGGCGTCCATCCCCAGCTGTAGCTGCCACACCGCTCAGGCCTGCATCTTTGCACAGAAGCGCGCTGTCACAGGATTAGTCCCTTTCCCCAGGCAGCCGTCAGTTAATGACTGATGGCTGTGTGGGACAAGAGATTGAGGCAAGCTGAGTCCGAGAAACACTTTCTGCTCTGGGGGTCCCAAAGGGAAGAAGACGCCACACATATCAGAATCCATCTCTGCTCATCTTTTCTCATTTCCTGGTTCATTTCCCTTTGTCCCTTACAGGCTTTGTCTGAGACAAGTTCCCCAGGGAGTCAGTCATTCATTGTACAGAATCCCCAGGCTTTCCTGCTGGGGAAGCTGTGCAGTTAGGAGATGATTCCAGGAGTAATGAGGGCTACAGGGAAGACACAAGGGTGCAAGACTAACGATGGCCTGGGAAGAAAGTCTTATTTTAAATCAGTATCTAGAACCTCACGGAAGGCACTGTCTGAGCTGGCAGCTGCCTGGCAGGAAGGAGCTGTGCACACAGTGTCCCAGAAAGCATTGCTTGGGGGTGAGGCGACCTGGCCATGCCTGCCAGCCTGGAATTGAGCCAGGTATGGGGCACAATGATGAAAGGATAACACGCCAGAGAAGCCATGCCAGTGCCCTTCTTGGTCACCCCAGAAAAGTGTCTCGATTGTTTTAAATGTGATGGGAGACACTGGAGGATCAGGTGGAACCTGATTCAGGTTGTAATAAACTCAGGGGGATGATGTCTGGGGAAGAGGCCATGGCTCAGCACTTGGAGAAACAGTAGCCGCTAAAGAAGCAGTAGTTCTGTTGGCAGCTGAGGTGTACCGCCTTTCAAGCCGTGTCCCAGGAAAGATCCCGCACCAGGAGGAAACAGACATGACTGTCTCCACAGGTCCCTGGGCCACCATCTTCTCATTCTCATGGTCTGGTGCCCCGTCACTTGCCTGCTGGGACTTTTTAATTATTGTCTCATTTGTTGAAAAAATTGCAAAGACAACATTTCAATCACATAGCTATCCCTTTGAAGAGTCCTGTGTTTTTGTATCTTATTGAAGAGAGGGGAAATCTGTTTCAGAAGTTGGACAATCATATGCCCCAATGTAGGCCATGCAATACTCTGTGACATCTCAAACCATCCAAATCAACAAGACACAAGACATGGGGTTCTCATGGGCTCTCATCGGCACCTTTCTTTGCTTTAATGTATTTTTCAGGGAATTGGAACACTGAGGCAGGTGACATCCCAGTCATATCTAACTGCTGTTGAGGTCTCAGATCTCAGAAAAACTACAGTGCATTGCAATTGTTCACTGCAGCCTATCCAATAGTGCTTGCTGTGGTCACAGGGGCGTTCCTCTTGAGTATTGTCCACTGTGATTGTCATTAGCTGTATGGAACCAATGAGCCCTTGAAACTTGATTAGTGCCCATGACAAACTGAAAGTACTGTGCGTGTGTATGTGTGTGTGTACATGTATGTAGTGGGTAGGCATGTATGTGGATTTTCATATATGGGGTTATACATGTATGTGTGTGCCTGTGTGTGGATGGTATGAAGGCCTTATTTATTGAGTCAAGATCTCTCAGTTGGACAGACCTCATTGCTATGAGTAGTCTAGCTAGCCATCTTATGCCAGGGAACACTGTCCCACCTTTTGAGTGCTGGAATTACACAGAAGCTACCACATGTGCCTCGCATTGATGTGAGTTCTGGGGGATTGATCTCTAGTCCTTACTTTAGCTGCACGTACATCAAGCCCTGTAACCACTCAGTCATCTTCCTATCTGCCCAATCCCGAGACAGCAAAGATGGCAGCTGTGCTGTTCAAGGAAGCTGGTTGGAAATGGTGGAGGCTGGTTGGGTGTCAGGGACTGGCGCTTCAGGAGGAGGCAAGAGGAAGCCAGTGACAGTCACCTGGGGTGAGTAACAACCCATGCCCCCAAGATGAGGAGTGCTAGCCTTGGCAGAGTAGAGACCTTACTAAGGACACTGCACCCTCACCTCATCCATCATTTCGGGAACAGATAAGGAACCTGGCATCTGTGTGACTTCAAATCTCAAGCCACCTCCTTGGCTGTTCTCCATCACTCTTACTTCCTGTATTAAATTACTTGAGTGCCGCTGCGACCAAATGCCTAACCACTGAGGGGAGACGATATTTCGTCTTGTCCATAGCTCCAGAGGTGTCAGTCCTTCATGATGGGAAGAGTGTGGCAGAGCAGAGCTGCTCACATCAATGTGGCCAAGAAGCAGAGGAAAAGGGTATGAGAAGTATCCAGGGCAAGATACATTCTAAGGACATCACTTCTTCCCACAGTGACCACTTCTTCTAAGCAGACCCCACCTCCTCCCTTTCAACACCCCAGTAATTCAAAGACATTATAAACCCACCAAGGACTCGTCAGGCCTGAGTCCTTAGGATCTAACTATCTCTAGAAGCTCTCTCTCACATACACCCAGACATATCTTCATTAATCATTAATCTAGGTGCTTTTAAGTCTAATCAAACTTACAATCATCATTGGGCAACTTCTTGACCACTTCTGCTTCCATTCCACTTCCCATCCTGATCACTTCCCCAGCACCTATGAGAATTAAACTTTGACAGTGAACGTGGCTGTAAAACTGTCTTTCCCTTGAAAAGTTAGGGTAGAGAGAAGGCATTCCCCAGCTCACTATCTTTGTGAGCAACATCAGCAAAGTTCAACAAGACTGTTATTTTCCCATGGAAGCTTGGGTTTGGTCTCCAGCCCTAAAATGGGAAGGGTGAGTACTTGTGGCTGATGTGTACGGCTTCTTCCCTTATTCTGGTATGTCCAATTTAGTAATTTTAGGCAAAGCATCGTGGGCCTACAGTTTCCACTCAGCCTTTCTCTGATGCTGAGGACCAGGCCGGGAGAGGGGGGGAACAGGTCATGAAATGCACTTGTCTTTGTGACTGGCAGATAGGAGGGGATTTTGGCAGGTCCTGGGTGATGGAAGAGGAGCTTCCATACTCATATTGACAGGAGTAAGGTTATAACAGTAAAAAGAAACACAAATATGCATTGGAGTGGAGAAACTGGGAGCCTGGGACCCCAATGGGTCTCTAGGTGTCTTACAATACCCACTGTTTATTTGTGTGCAGGGTGATGTTTTTAAAGCAAATGTTTGTATTAGATAATTTACAGAACCTCGAAGAACCTTGAAAACATAGCGCTATCAAAGCCCCTCTTCCACCTACAGTTTTTTTTTTTATTTCAGCACAGATCTTTGTTAACAGTTCCTTTAGTGTTTTTTAAACTATCTTTAGTGCATACATAAATCTGGGCATATGAGTGTATACCTGTGCTACCCACCTCACTTTTACGAAGCGGGATAAAGGAAATGCATTTTCACACCCCCTCAGGTAGTAGGTGTGTATTCTTACCTAGAAAATGAAACAGCCCTGGCCCACTGAGAAAATTAAGCAATGTACTACTGAAGGAGACTTGGGTTGTTGGCAGCCCTTTGCTTTCATGGTTGATGTTATTGTAAATTTTCTTGTACATACATCTTCATATGTCTTGATGCATCTCTGGAGGGGAAAGCTAAACTCCTGCTGGGTTGAAGGATGTGTCTACTGTCCTGTGCACAGTGGTACCAGACTGCCTTCCCAGGGCTGCCTCTATCTTCTCTAACCCCTTCACGATTTTCCAGTGGCCTCACTAATGTGTTCCAAGTATTTCTTAACATTTCTCTGGCTTATTGAGTGACAATTATTGTCTAACTGTCTTAATTATCATCTCTTCAGTGATTTTCAACCCTTCTTTACCTGGGAACCTGTTTGCTTGTTTTCCTCACCATTTTTTCTACCAATATATTGGCAGCAAAATAACACTGTACTTTTTTTCATTGCAGACATAATTTTTTTCTTGCCTTACATAATTTGTTTGACTTTAATTAGTGGAACAGAGATGTATGTATTCTGATGTAAACAAATTGCCACAATAGGTCTTTAAGGAGGGCTAATCTTTTGAATACTGCTTTTAAATATTTTATTTTTAAGTGTGTGTGTGTGTGTGTGTGTGTGAGTGTGTGTTCATGCAGGTGTGTGAATGTAGACACTTCAATGAAGTTTCCTGTGGAGGGCAGCAGAGGGAATTAAACCCCCCTGGAATGAAAAGCTGTTGTTAGCCTTTTGGTGTGGGTTCTTGGGACCCAACACAGGTCCTCTGAAAGTGTGGAAAGAGCTCTTAGCCACTGAGTATCCATCCTCTAGCCCCCATCTTTTGTACCTTTTTACTTCATATCCTGCTATTACTCAACTCATTTATCCAACACACATTTACTAAGCACTTTACTACGCATGTCATTGTTCTAGGTGCTAGAGACTGCAAAATGGAAAAAAATGAAAAACCAAATCACTGTTTTCTAAGAACTAGTGAGCTCTAAACCAAGGAAAGATGACTAAATTTTATTGGGTGTTAGATGGTGACAAAGACTATAGATAAAACAAAGAGAAGAAATAGAAGGGCCAAGAAGTGAGGAAAGACGATGGGACAGGTAGGTCACACCTGTAAACATTGAACTCGGAAAAGAGTATCTTACTGTGAAGGTAACATCTCAGCAAACTTGGAAGCTAGGATGTGATTATTTGGTGAAGTGAGCTTTTTGGAAAACAAAACATTGATTAGGTGTAAAGGAAGCAATAAAATAAAATAAAGCATCCCATAAAGATGTAAGAGTGGAAAGGGCAGATCACAGGATACTGCTGGGTTTAGCTCTTGTGGTAAATGAAGTGGGGGCCACGGGAAGGTTGGGCGGAGTTGGAAGGATGCCCTGATGCTCTGGCTCTTGTATGGTTATTGACTGTGAAGGGCAAAGGTGGAATCTGGGAAGCCAGCGTGGCGGCTGTTACTGGGCGACAGGTAGTGACAGTGTGGACTGAGGGTTTAACACAGTTTGAATTTTGAATGTGCTATGAAAGAGGAACCAAATTGGTTCAAATCTGAGACAGGATAGGAAAGAGAGAGAAGCCAAAGGAAGCTTCAGTTTTGGTCTGAGAAGCGGCACACAGTATGGGCATTTACCGAGACTAGAGGGAAAAGTCTCGAGATGCATCACCTAGAGCTCAGCTTTACTCCTTGTCTTGTTTTTCAATTTTTAGATACTTTTCTCTTTTTTAAAATATTTATTTATTATGTATACAATATTCTGTCTGTGTGTACGTTTGTAGTCCAGAAGAGGGCACCAGACCCCATTACAGATGGTTGTGAGCCACCATGTGCTTGCTGGGAATTGAACTCAGGACCTTTGAAAGAGCAGGCAATGCTCTTCACCACCGAGCTGTCTCTCCAGCGCCCCCTAGATACTTTTCTTAATTATTGTTCATGTGTGAATGTTTTGTCTGCATGTATGTATATGTACCACATGCATTCCTGGTGCCCATAGGAGCCAGAGGAGGTTGCTGGTTCATTTGTACTGGAATTGCATGTGACTGTGAGCTGACAAGTAGGTGCTGGCAACTGAACCCAGGTCCTCTGCAGGACAAACAGATGCTCTTAACTGCTGAGCCATCTCTCCAGGCCCAACCTGCTCATGTTTAATGTCTATTAGGCACCATGGAGAGATGGTGAATAAGCAGCAATGCGTGTGTCTCAAGTGAGGAGAGATAGCAAGGCTGGTGAAAATGAAGTCTCAGGACCCGAAAATGAACAAACAAAGTGAATATGGACAAAAGCTAGACAGAACCTTGGGATCTTCCAAACTGAGGCAAACATACCAGGAACATGTTGTATAGATAGAGACCAGATAGGCTTCGTGGGTCTTTTTCTCAGACAGTTAAAGGAAGAAAAGATGGAAAAAGAATTCAGAGCAGAAGAGGGACACTCAGCTGAGTGCTGTTATCTCTAGCAGTATTCAGGATTGCATTAGCTTTAGAGAATCCCAACAAGTTACGTCTCCCACTTCTCTCCATCTGTTAGACTACAATGATCTGTGCAACCCTTCCATGGCAGGGATTGAGTACTGCTCTTGTCCATGAGAAGACAATGAGTACAATAGAAGCTCTGCTTTGGTGCTGTGCCTGGGAACAGTTGTAGTAGTCCTGGGTCTTAATTCTTGATCAGTTGGGTGAAAGTGGGCCAAACTCCCCTTATCTTGATGATGCAACAGGCACAGAGAGACCCACTACATGTGGATGGAAATGGCCTATATTTCAGAGAAATGGAAAATTCCTGGTGGGAATACATGGCTGCAAGGAAATGTAAACTTATTGCCTCTGGCAGGGGACAAAACACCATTAAAAACCTCAAAACTATACTTATTTCACTTCTTCACCTCCCATCCTAGACTTCACAGTGTAAGGATTGTTGACCAGGAAGATTAACTCATTAAGAAGTGTAAACTGGGCTTGGAAAGAGGCAAGAGAAAAAAACGGTGTGCAGGCAGGGGAACCTGTGATGGCCTGGGTGTAGAGAGGGCTTGTTCAAAGTCAGGATTGTGAGCTGCTGACCAACAGCCCTCATCTGGCCCACTAAGGCTTTTGTTTATTTTCCAACATTTGTAAACAGGGAGATTTTACACTGAAAAAAATTTCAACTATTTTCCATCTGGCCCCTCTAGCAACAGCAGATTTGCATTCCCACAGAGCAATAGGTGTCATGATGCCATAGCTGCAACTCAGTTAGAAAATAGAGCCTCCTGTAGGAGTTACCTTGTCTGCCTCACAGATGTGGAGTACCAGCTGCAAGAAAGAAGGAAATGTACTGAAACTTGTGAATGAGAAACTTGTGTGAGTGTACTCTGTTCCTCAGCCTGTGGAGGGTCAGGAGTTGGGAGGGCAGCCTCTACTCTTGGTGTTAGGAGACCTGTAGTCATGGTGTGGCTCTGGGAACATAATTAAAGTGATTTACAGGTAGACCTAGGATGACAAACATTTGAACAACATCACATGTTGAAACTGGGATAGGTTGGAGTGAGCAACTGTCACTCCATCACCCCTTGGTGCAAAATACACCCCACCTCTAGATCCTCAAAGGTAAGTGACAGTTATCAAGAGATGTGCTTTCCCCTAATACACCAGCATCTTCCTTGAAACCAGTTGAAGATAAATTTGCAATAGAAAAATAAAAAGGACCCTGTAGAATTTCAAATCAAGCCTTGGTAATAGCAGAAATTATCGTCAAGCTTTATGATCCCTATTATAATGATAATAGCTACAATAGCGAGAGAGAACATTGATTGAACTGTGCATGCATCTCCGCGATTTATGCTCTGAGCTTCCAGTGTGAATTGCAAAATAATGGAAACTCATTTCTCCAGGTTCTGGAGAGTGGGAGCTCCAGCAAGGCACTGGCACTGGGGTAACTGAGTCCTGGCAAAAGCTCTCTTCTGTATTGCTGATCTGGTATAGAAGAAGGAACTACATGCCCCCTCCTAGAAATATGTGTGAGCTAATAGGCCGAGCAGTGTTGTGATCAATACAGTTTCTGTGTGATTATTTCAGTTCTGGGCAGCTGGGAACAAACAAGTGGCCTCCCAATATGGGGCTGACTACAATCCATGTAAATCCAAGAAAACCTGGAAAAGAATTCCAGACACAAAAGAACAGAGTTAAGCACAGCTTCTTGGTAGCCAGCATTTTTTT
>JAQHUG010000211.1:746498-759474 GCA_028555095.1 Dicrostonyx torquatus
AAACATGCTGAATTGGATGGGGAAAAGCTCATGAGCTTTCACCACTACACAGAACTAAAGCTGGGAGTAGCAGGGGTGATCTCTAGAGAAGAGAAACCAATTGGTTGCCCAGTGTCAAATGGTCAGCCCTAAAAACATACATGCAAGTAATAGTATATAGATTTAATGGATGATATTTAGGAATATAAATATAAAAACAGCTATAAATGCAAGAAATATCAATTAATGAAAAAAGAGTTCACAAGTTTGAAAAGGAGTGGAGAGAAGTATATGGGAATATTTGGAGAGAGAAGAGGAGAGGGCAAAAGAGGCAGAGAGAGGGAGTGTCACCTCACTTAAAAGGCCAGGGCCATTACAATAATAATGGATTGCTCAGGATAATGAGTAATCCAAAAATACAGAGTTGTCAACCCAGGTTATTATATCCAGCATTTATATCTTCAAAAAAAAAAAAAAGCAACTCATTCAGTGTTTAAATTGCCCTGAGCTGGAGGGATGACGTCATGACTAAGTACAGTTCTTGACACACAGCCATGAGGACAGAACTCAGATCCCAGCACCCACATAAGCTAGGCATCCCATGCACACCTGCAACTCTAGCTCAGTCGTCAAGAGGAGCCCTTCCTGTGCAGCTTGCCTGCCACCCACTTTCAGGTGGAGACAGGGGCATGACTAGGACTTTCTGGTTTTTAGCTGAGAAAATAAAAGTCTCAAGTTCAAGAAAAGACCCTGACTCAAAGAAGTGAGCCAAAGTGAGAGAGGAAGACATGCGGACAATACCCTCTCATGACCTCTGGGAGTGCTCCAGGGCACACACTCATACCAAGAGACATAACACACACAAATAAATAAATCCAAAATACTACACAGTGCCCTGACACAATATTGAGGACTGTTTTCTACTCTTTTTATTTATTCCTTTCAGTCCTATTTCTAAATTTGAGTTATGTCTTTCTTAACGCCAATGAAATTTGGGGCTCTTTTGGCACATAGTTCTGGCATCTGACCTAGTGCTTGGGGTAGGATTTTTGCTACAGTCAAAATCTGGTGTAGAACTTTGTCAAATATCACTGAAATCATAACTGCTGGTCAGAAATCTCAACTGACATCCAGTTTCTGTAGCACTGAAGTAGACGAATCAGTACACGGCAGACATGTAAGATTTTCTCTTCCGGAGCCTTTTTTCCCCCTGACACTTTCAGAAGCATAATTTCCAAGCCACCTTTGCAGTTGTTGGACAGAAGACCCTGACTTAATGTCAGACCCCTAAGGACCGAAAGACTGTCCCTCAAGACGCTCTGACCTCAGACACCAGTTTCAAGGCTCCTGTCTCTAGTTAAACACTTGCTAAACTTCAAATTTGAGTTTCCACTGCCCATCCTCCAGGCATAATGACTTTCCAGAATAGCTCACAAATCTCAGGGAAGCATCTTGCTTTCTTCTACTGATCTGTCATGAAGAGCATGTCTCAGAAATGGTTAAATGTCAGAGCTGTGCTATCAGGGAGCAAAGAACTGTAGGTCTCTCCAGGATGCACCTTTCTCGGGCTCCGGGTCTATGTGTCCACATGCTGTTTAAGACTCCCACAGCAGGCTACCCTCCTCTAAGATGGGTAAGTGACAGCCCAGCCGTTGGCCATCAGAGCTTAGTCCACTCTTCAGTCCTTCCTCTAGCTGAAGGCTGGGCTGGGAACAAAATGGTGCCTCTTGGTTTGTGCTTTCCATTGTATCTGTTTGATACATGATGGCACTACACAGGCCACCTCACAGAAATGCGCACGGCACACTAACACTCCTTCTGCATCCCACCTTCCAGTCGCTGTCATTTTTTTGCCCCTTTCTACTATTTCCCTTTGTTCCTAGATGTCTCCAGTTCCACTTTCTTGTCATATTACACATGTGATTTTATGTCTCTGCGTAAAGTCTAAGAACAGCATAGTAGAGAAAAACACACAATGTTTGTCTCAGACTGGCTTACTTCACTTAGTGTTGTATAAAAGGGGGGAAGAGGTGTGCGTTGTATTCCCGGCACCCAGCTCCCAGCCGCCGGCCCGCTCAGCTGCTGGTTGCTTGCTTATGCTCGAAATAACCACATGACAATTATATTCATTTCATTTAAACTCTGCCTGACCCATTATCACTAGCCTCTTCTTGGCTAGCTCTCACATCTAAACTTACCCATTATAAAAGTCTGTATGTCACCATGAGGTGGTGACTTACCAGACGGTTCTAAGGTATGTCCATCTTGGGCACAGGATCATGGTGGCTCCCTTACTTCCTTTCTTCCCAGAACTTCCGTTCTGTCTACTCTGCCCACCTAAGGGCTGACCTATCTTACACACCAAGACAAATTCTTTATTAACCAATGAAAGCAACAGAAATAAAGATGGACCCTCCTACAACTTAGTATGACTGTCGTTGGCTGAATCCACTTTCCTTCAGATAACAAAATTTCCGTTGTGCATATGCACCACATTTTAAAATGTCGCGTGTTGGTTACTTCTAATCCAGATTTTGTTTTTCTGGTGACCAGCCTCAACCTGGTTGAGGAGGTGGTTTGGAAGGGATGTATTTAGTCTCACCACTGTCGGTGTGAACACTCAGAGCCCAGCATCTCTCCAGACTCACCCATTTACGTGGGACACATGAGTTGAGTTTATTGACACCTTGCTTTATTGACCTCCGTACTTTGACTTATAAACTAACATTTCCTCATTTCCTTAAAGCAGTGTTCAGATTTTATAAGCTAAGCCTGGAAGATCTGGTGACTGCTATGGTCTCCCTAGGGTGTTAACCTGAGAATGGGCACCCCAAAATATCATCAAAACCACCTTTTGATATGACCAAGTTGAGAAGATTTTTACCATAAGAGGAGGTGCTACTTTGATGGAGTCTGTGCTGGCTTTCAGAGGCGGTATGACACAATTTAGATACGTGTTGATGTTTTTCAGTTATTATTTAAGGCTGGTTTCCACTTCGCTAGGTTTAGTAAAGATTGCAATACAATAGGTGGTAGGTGGCGGCCACCTGCAGTCTCAGCTCAGGAGCTGCGGCCTGAAGAGTGAGAGTCTACAGTTAGCGTGGGCTACATAGGAAGACTGTGCCAAAGAGCAAAACAGCAAAAAGCATGGATACACTTAGAAAAAAATTCAATGATTTGAGATGAGGAAATTAAATGGCCTTGGATATAAGCTGATTAGTGCTTTGGGTGGAGGAACCCCTTCCTGGGTCTTTTATAAAGTTGCTTGAATTAACTATGACGTTAAATGCAACTTTTAGCTTTCTGGGTATGAGTTTTCGGAAAGAGCCAGATTATGATAGTGAAGACGTTGGAATAGGAGATTCCTATTAACAAGTACTTGAAACAACACAGTGGAAAAGCAAGAGAAGAAAGAGAGATCCTGCCTAGCGTAATGTCAGTTAATGAATAGACTGAAGCCAGGACGTGGGGCTGAATCAACCACTCCCTACATTAGAACTATATTCCCACAGGGCTGAGGAGATAGCTCAGCCAATAAAGTGCTTGGCTTGTGAGCATAGGACCTTAATAAATGAATGAGTGAATGAATGGATGGATGAATAAACAAGCCCTAACCCACACTAGAAGCAATGTGGGAGTATACGCTAATAAGCTCAGAGCCCAGGCATCCAGAGGCAGGCGCTTCCATGGAGCTCATTAGCCAGCCATTCTTAGTCAGCTCTAGGCCAGTGAGAGACCCTGTCACAAAACAATGTGGAGGGCACCAAAAGGACAGCACCCAGCATTGCCCAACTGCCTCTACACTTACATGTTCACTCAAGCACATGCAGTTGCATGCACGCATATAACCAAACATGCATGGAAACACAGACAACTAGACATTCATGTCCATTTTCATTTAACCACAGCACCCCTCAGTACGCAGGGTGGGATATGCTACGGTGGCCTGAGTCACGGGGCTAGTGTGACCAACATCATTATGTTCAAGCGGAGCCATCTAAGTGTCTGTTCCCAGTTTCCAGCTTTGAGGTGGCTCTGCTCCAGCTGCTGGGATGGAGCACCATGCCGAGCAAGGCACAGGTGCCCGTGGACTTCCAGGAATGGAAAAATAGCATAAAAAGAATGTTGTTGAAAGCCCCTGAGATTTGGAAGACATTTGTTTTAACTATTTCAAATCGACGAATATTAAAAATTCCTCCCTAGGTTGTGGCACGTTTGATTCAGTACCTCTTCTCTATTGCTTGAGCTGGTGTGTATGTGCTGAATTTTTATTACTTACAAGCAGCGACAATCTCTCTGCCAGTGTCTCTTTATGTGTCACTTGTTCCCACAAATGTCTGCTGGGTCCTAGGTCTTTGCCCGTGTTTGCTTATGTGCTGGCCAGAACTCGACAGTAGGTGTCTCCCTCTTGCTTTGGACATAGGGTCTCTTCCTGAACCCGGCTCCCCTTTCAGCTAGGGTGACTGACTGACTGGTCAGTGGGTGCCAGGGTCCTCTTGTCTCTGCCTCCACGCCAGGACTGGGCTTACGAATGTGCACATCATGCCTGACGTTTTACAGGGTTCTCGGGATGCGGATTCAGCACTTCCTCTTTGTGCAGCAAGTCATTTACCAATCGAGCCATCTCCTCAGCTCCTAGGATTTTTTTTTGCAAAGCAGGTTTTAGACAAACTAATGCTCATCTTTTGCCTTGTGCCCCATGTTTCAATTTAGTGAGATCTTTTTCAATTTGATTCTTTCACTCTTGAGGATTAGCTAGCTGTTCCTTCAGCATCTTGTCAAACACAAATGGGATAACACAACTAAGAGAGCCCTTGTGCAACCTTAATGGAGGTGGGATGGTCTAGGCGACCCTCTCCAGGGCACAGTCAGGTTTCAGGGCAGATTTTCTAGATGAGTATCCAGAGGATGAAAATCACTTTCAGCACATATTGGTCACCATTATGATCTTAAAGACACTGTTGGAATCAACATATTAAAAAGCAATGGCTGGAAGCAAAACAAATCATTCCTTAAGTGTGTGTGTGTGTGTGTGTGTGTGCGTGCGCACACACACATGTGTGCGCATGCAGCTGGATAATGTTCATCATTAGCCTGAAGCATTCATTAATGTTAAATTTAAATTAAAATACACTCTTGGGTGGCTGCATCTTCAATTTCATGGTTGATTCCTTTGTGATTGACTTATTAAGCTAAACCAGGAATCACAAACAAGAATACCTCAGGGTCTAGAAGGAAATATAACAAACAAGTGACTTTCGTTGCAACTGGGAAAAACCAAGTGTCTTCAGGTAGATGGATAAACCGTGTTGCCGGGGCAGCCTACTCTTTCATCTTTAAAAGTTGTTACTATTTTATTATTTCAAAATATGATTTAATGCATAAACATTCATAAGTTTTAGACTTGAAGACTTTGAAAAACTGCACAATTTCCAACGTCTTGAGTGAGCCAAATAAAGCACATTTGCAGTAGAGTTCTCGGTTGTCAGTCTGAGAACGGGAACCAAATGCTTTACAGCTGAACCGCTGTTTTGTTTGCAGGAAACATTTAATTTACAATGGATGAGATTGATTAATAAAAAGTCCCACGTTTCCTAGTGAGCAGTCGAGCCACACCACATGGACAGGAATTCTGCTAAGGTTCCGTTTGGGAACTTGACGTAAAGCTTCATGGGAAACCTCGTGCCGCTCCCTGGATGCCAACATGGAAGAAGATCGCCCTTTGGCAAATCGGCCTCGCATTTCACCACAGAAAACAGATACCTTGCTGCCAGGTAAACTGAGGCCTTTTATGGTTGAAATGACCAAATTAGTGTATCGTCTTTGAAAAGCTTCTGCCACTCCTTGTGGCCTTGTTCTCCTGAGTTGCCAAAGGATAGATAATAGTATTCATAAAGAGAAATGGAGCCCATAATTGCTCATGACTTGAACCCATCAATCACTGTCCTTAGTTTATGCTACTGAGTTGAGTTACTATTAGTCAAGCACATTGGAATTCTCTGGTGGATTTCCCAAGATAGAGACCAGAATCTCTCCTTGGGAAAAAAAAATCTATGTGTTAATCAAACCTTACAACTTCCAACAAGCAGAAATTCACTGATGGTTCTATTTTATTAACTATTAATTGAAAAGCAAGTTTCATATTTGTGCCTAATTGACCCTAGACACTAAATTGACAAAAATACCATAAAGTCTTTTTTAAAAACCCAAAATATTAAAATAAGCGTGAAAATTATCTAGCAGCTATTGAGGATAGGATCTTCCCTCTCTGCAGGAATCTGAGGAGGGGTCTCAGGTTTTGAGGACTAAGGCACAGGGAAGAGCAAGACGGAAATGAGCTTGGTAGTGGGGGTCATGGGATGTGCGCCTACAGAAGATCTGCTCTGATGGAGTGTGTTGAGTCTACCGACAATAATAAGGATTGACAAGGGTTTTACAATAAAACATTAGCTCAAATAACGGGAAGATCTGAAACCAACGAGAATGTCTGCCACAGACCCAGGGGTGCACAACGGCCATCTTCCAGCCGTGCATATGACACTTGCTGCCCAAAGTAGAATAAAGAACACTGAGAAAATTGTCCTGGGATTTTTGTTTTTAGTTTTCAGTTTTTCTTGAACATTCTCAGTTGATACCATTTTGTCCTAATTTGTGTCTTTGTTGCTACGATAATCATTGTCCAAAACCACCGTGGCTCACAGGTACAGTCCATCATCAAGGGAAGTCACGGGGGAGACTTGGAAGCAGGATCCGAAGCAGAGACAGTTCCATGTCTTACTCAGACACCAACTCATGCTGTCCAGACCCACCTGCCCAGGGATGGCTCCACCCACAGAGGGTTGGGCTTTCCCACATCAATCAGCAACCCAGAAAATGACTTACAGACAGGGCCACAGGCCAATCTGGTGGGGATGATTCCTCAATTGAGGGTCCCTTGTACTAAGTATGTCCAGGCTTGGGTCAAGTTGGCAGGAAAGTGGCATTGCTACAGAACTACTCATTCTCACCAACTATCCACAGCACTTCCCGCTATTTTAACTGTCCTTAGTTGCTAGCTATTCCAGGACCACCCGGGAGAGTTTCCTGTGTAATGCTCATCAGTCCATTTGCTTCTCCCTATGTTCCCAAATCACTGTTGCATAATCTGCTATAATCTTAGTTCCTCTGGACCTGGGTTTTCCTTGTGTTCTACTTTAATCAACTTAACACGGCACATTTTTTGCTTATTTAGGGCCATTATGTAAACTTCCTTTCTAAAGCCCTTTCTGGAATACTTTGGACTCTTCATGTGAGATCACAGTCTTCACCAGTCCTATATCCCTGACAATCCTTCCTCTCCACAGTGGATGACATTTACAGTAGCAAAGAAAACACATAGCTTCTCTTTGGAATGATATTCGGCCACACAAGGTTTCCCATCTGTCTGTGTTCTTCACATTGTCACATGAGCGAAAGGCAGAGGATGCAGCTGTTTAGATTTTCTCCAGTAGGGTCCTGAGCGGTTGAACATCTTTATCTCTTGCTGTGGAATAATCTTTTTGTATACTGTGAAGATGTGTTGTTCTCAGTGGTTTAATAAAGAGCTGGCTGGCCAATAGTTAGGAAGAAGTTAGGCAGGCATACTGAGAGAACACTAGGAAGATGGAGGGCAGAGTCACCAGCCAGACACAGAGGGAGCAGGACATGTAGAAAATGAGGTGACAAGCCATGGCATGGAAACATGAAAATTAACAAGTATGGGTCAAGTTAAGTTGTAAGAGCTAGTTAGTAACAAACCCAAGCTGTCAGCCGAGTGTTTAGAATTAATATTAAGTAGCCATGTTGTTTACTGGAGATCTGGTGGTCCCAACAATAAAGCCACCTACAAACTGAACCTATCCCTTACAACCTGGGTTCCTAGCCATATGTGATCTGAAAGCCATAACACTTTGTATGCTACGGCTAGGCTCTAGGGTATGGCCCTGAAAAGTCATTGACACCGTTATTGAACCAGTCCCTCTAATAGAGTAATTCTCATGCTTGATTTTCATGATGGGGGATTAAACCTGGAGCTTTGAAATTTTTTCTGCCTTTTTAATTGTTGTTTAAAGGTCTTTATAAGTTGTCCACACCTTCTTTCTCAATAGGGTTACAGGCCTGAGCATAAGGTCGGTCAGTCTGGCTTGTTTTGTTGTTTGAGATGAGCTCTCATCTATGTAGCCCAGGCTGGCCTTGAACTTGTGGTGATTACCTTGCTGACTTTCTTGAGTGCCACCATTAGAGAGCTTGCTGTAGGGATCATTCTATGTATTGTATTGTTGGGTATTTAACACTTCAAACTCTACTCAGTAGAAACCAATAGTATTCCCTCTCTCCTAAAACAATGACAGAAAAAAGTGTTTTGATATCACCAACTATCTCCCAGCAGGATAAAATTCCAAAGGTTGAAGGCCAGGAATGTTGGATAGATTCTTTATATGTCAATGAGAATGGGTTTTCCATCTCTGAGCAAGTTACAGAGGAACACATTGAAAAATGACACTGAAAAGCTCAAACTGATCCCTAAAGGTTGAAGAGTGCCCTGGGAGCCAAGGGAGAGGAATAGGTGCCCTCTCTTCCTTGACAGTCAGCTGAGGTCTTGCGAGGATGCATCTGTTGGGCTGGTGTCCACTCAGGATGTCCTGGAGGGAGACGAGGGACCGGCATTCCAGATGGAGGGGAGCATGTGCAAAGGTGCTGAGACCTGACTGGGAGTCCGGCTGCCGGGGCTGGGGTCTCGCCTCCTCCACTGGCTAGGAAGCATTCCCTCCATTTCCTCCTCTGCAAAATGAGTGTGGCAGTCCTGCCTGCCCTGCAGGTGTGAATCAAATGAATCCATCTTTGTCGCCTGCTTATCCAGGTGTAGACGAAGGCCATCAAATCGATGCTCCTCTCACTTCGACTGCAGTGGGAGCAAAGGTAGATACCTCAGCTTGCAGAGGATAATGAAACAATGGGCTCCAGAGTTTATTGTCATGGGACGCTGAAGAGAAGATGATTAAGTAATTCCCACTGGAATTAAGTTAATTTGGTAAATTTTAAGTGTTCCAGGCTCCTAGTAGCAAGAGACATGTGCTCCAAACACCTGAGTTTCCTGCCACATCAAGCTCTGGACAGTGCCATCTTAGGACGTCTCCCCCACTGCCACCTCCTATGACCCTGCCATCTGAGAGCATTTTGTGCGGAAAGAATCGATTAGATGAGGAGGTCCCACAGGAGGATGTGTCTCGGTTTCCTTCGGCCTTCTGCCTTGTGTTCCTTTTTTCAGTGAGGAGCCGTTTGAGGAAACAGCTTAACAGAATGGAGACTCGCCAAGATGGCTACCGTGATCTCCAGAATAGGAAACAGCCCAGAGGATTTCGGTTCTCTACTACTTTCTGACCTCAATTTACAAGATGGAGTTAAGTTCTAGAAACCTCAGAACAGAAAAAATCACAAAACTATTGACTTTTAATCACTAGGAGAATCGTGGGGACCTGACCAACCTCTAACCTTATCATTTAATTCTGTTTTAAAAATGACTTCACCATTGAAGGCACCTGCCTGGTGTGAGTGCTCTGCCCTCCCTTAGAAAGGAAATATACTAATTAAAGAGGTTTTTAAAGCACAAATTATTACTCATGTCAGTGTAAGACATTGGGAGTCCAATGATAAACAAGACAACGCAACCCCATTTTCAGGGAGCTAAGACATTCGAGAGATCCAGGCAATAAAGAAACTATAGGAAAATTGGGAAAATTATGTGAGTTTTTTATTGTTTTTTTTTAGAACTAATTCCTTTTTACTTAATCAAGAAAATAGATTGGCATTTAAGACATGATGTTTGGTATCTTTCCTGGGTTCATGTTTACACATGAAGCAGATTGATATCTGCCTCTGACAAATTTTGGAATGAACTTACATTGATAGAGAGTTTTGGTTAATGACCCAGACTTCTGAGTGTTTTCTTACCTGTTCTGGAAGTCGGGGCTCAGAAAGAAAGGGAAAAGCCTCCTTTGTTCAGTTTTCCCATGACTGGAGAAAATTTGGCAGAACTTCAGGTTGCAGGATCCAAGTCCATGAGGAATATGGGGCTTTTTGGAGCTGTTTCAGGCCCAGATTTCCACCTGCGGAACGCTCTTTAAACCTGTCCTCATCTCTGTGATGTGGGAGGGTTCTGAGAGCTGGAGGAGGCGGTGTCTAAAGTGGGCAATTGGTGTAGGAGGTTCTTCTGTTCATGTGTTGCTTTCATTGGGTAATGAATAAAGAAACTGCTTTGGGCCTGATAGGGCAGAACTTACATAGGCAGAGAAGACAGAACTGAATGCTGGGAAGAAGGGTAGAGTGGGAGACAATTCTGCCTGAGATGGACACTGGTTAGAATCTTGCCGGTAAGCCACAGTCACGTGGTGATACATAGATTAATAGAAATGGGTTAAATTAAGATGTAAGAATTAGCCAGTAAGAAACTAGAGCTAATGGGCCAAGCAGTGTTTTGATGAATGCAGTTTCTGTGTGGCTATTTCAGGTGTAAGCTAGCCAGGTGGCTGGGACAAACAAAGGGCCCCCTCCTTGTAACATGTAATGTCTGGTATGTGTTTAAATACAGTCCGCATGATGGCTGTCAGGGTGTGGCAATTACCGCGTGTATGTCTCTAGGCAGTAACTGCTGGGATTGAGGGAGAGATGCTCGGTACACAGCTTTGCTGACTCCTAGAAGTAAGAGATGGGTCAGTCTGAGCCCTTCTCCAAACTTCACTTTCTCCTCTCAAAATAGGGATTACTTAATGTCAGCCATCTTCTGAGACCATAGTGGAATATGGTGGCGGAGGAGGATTCAGCACCATGGGGGGTGGAGGGGTTATTCAGCATCATGGGAGTGGGAGATCATTCAACACCATGGCCTGTATATATCTCACCTTGGTGTATTTCAACACAACCTGGGTCAACTAAATTGATGCTTAGAATGCTTTTACCATTCTTGTCTACCTTGAATTGGGTTGCCTAGCTTGCAGTAGAGATGCATGTGTAGATGTGTCTTGAGGACTCACCTGCAGTGGAGGAAAGGCAACAGGAGAGGATATAACCAGGAAGGTGCACAGAAATAGTGCCAGATTCCACAGGACATTTTAGAATGTGGGTCATGGTACAGAGTATCCTACTCAGAGGGCAAAGGGCTTGGCTATGTGACCTCCTGTGAGCTTGTCCACCACAAGTAAAAAGCCTTCATTTCCCCAAGCATGTCTGGGAAAGTAGCTAATCCTTCAGAGCAGGGAGCATCACGAGCTAAGCAGCAGTGTGGGGATGACACAGCAGCAGAGAACCAGCAGCGCATTCTCCACTCTTCTGGACCACCTTGATTTGCTGTGGAAGACAATTGTATACTCTCAACCAAGTCAGAGATGACTATGTGACGTTACAAGAGTCAGTGAACCCTTCACCAAACAAGTGGAAGACTTGTATGACAAGAACTTTAAATCTTTGAAGAAGAAAATTGAAGGAGACACCAGAAAGTGGAAAGATCTCCCATACTCTTGGGTAGGTAGAATTAACATAGTAAAAATGGCAATCTTACCAAAAACAATCTACAGATTCAACGCAATGCCCATCAAATTCCCAGCAAAATTCTTCAAAGACCTAGAAAGAACGGTATTCAACTTTGCATGGAAAAGCAAAAGACCCAGTATAGTCAAAACAATCCTGGACCATAAAAGAACTTCTGGAGGCATCACAGTCTCTGACTTCAAACTCTACTACAGAGCTACAGTACTGAAAACAGCCTGGTATTGGCATAAGAACA
This sequence comes from Dicrostonyx torquatus, assembly GCA_028555095.1. Lineage (NCBI taxonomy): Eukaryota > Metazoa > Chordata > Mammalia > Rodentia > Cricetidae > Dicrostonyx > Dicrostonyx torquatus. Next base: position 758,275 of record JAQHUG010000211.1, read on the forward strand.
GACAAGAGGACCAATGGAACCAAATCAAAGACCCAGATATTAATTCACACACCTATGAACACCTGATTTTTGATAAAGAAGCAAAAAAATCAAATGGAAAAAAGAAAGCATATTTAACAAAGATGCTGGCATAACTGGATATCAACATGTAGAAGGATGAAAATAGATCCATATCTATCACCATGCACAAAACTCAAGTCCAGATGCATCAAAGACCTCAACATAAAGCCAGCCACACTGAACCTCACAGAAGAGAAAGTGGTAAGTATACTTGAATGCATTGGCACAGGAGACCACTTCCTAAATATAATCCCAGTAGCACAGACACTGAGAGAAACAGTTAATAAATGGGACATCCTGAAACTGAGAAGCTTGTGTAAAGCAAAGGACATGGTCAACAAGACAAAACAGCAGCCTACAGAATGTGAAAAGATCTTCACTAACCCCACATCAGACAAAGGCCTGATCTCCAAAATATACAAAAAACTCAAGAAATTGGTTATCAAAAGAACAAATAATCCAATGGAGTACAGACCTAAACAGAGAACTCTCAACAGAGGAATCTAAAATTGCTGAAAGACACTTAAGAAAATGCTCAACATCCTTAATCATCAATGAAATGCAAATCAAAACAACTCTGAGATTCCATCTTACACCTGGAAGAATGGCCAAGATCAAAAACACTGATGACAACTTATGTTGGAGATGTTGTGGGGTAAAGGGAACACTCCCGCATTGCTGATGGTAGTGCAAGATGGTACAGCCCCTTTGGATATTAGTATGGTGATTTCTCAGAAAATTAGGAAACAACCTTCCTCAAAACCCAGCAACACCACTTTTGGGTATATATCCAAAGGATGCTCAATCGTACCACAAGGATATGTGCTCAACCATGTTCATAGCAGCTTTGTTCGTCATAGCCAGAACCTGGAAACAAGGTAAATGCCTTTTGACTGAAGAATGGATAAGGAAAATGTGATACATTTACAGAATGGAGTACTACACAGCAGAGAAAAATAACGACATCTTGAAATTTGCAGGCAAATGGATGGGGCTAGAAAACATCATTTTGAGTGAGGTAATCCAGACACAGAAAGGCAATTATCATATGTACTCACTCATAAGTGGTTTTTAAACATAAAACAAAGAAAACCAGCCTACAAATCACAATCCCAGAGAACCTAGACAACAATGAGGACT
>JAQHUG010000211.1:819793-833420 GCA_028555095.1 Dicrostonyx torquatus
TGTGTGTGCATGCATGCGTGTGTGTGCGTGCATGCAAGTGTGTGCATGCATGCAAGTGTGTGCGTGTCCTTTTTAGGGATAAGCATTTCTTAGTCTCTTGTTCTCTGCACTTTGGCCTGTTGTGTTAGAGCCATTTGCTATCTAATGTAAACAGAAATTTCTCTGATGAGTGTTGAGAGATGCATGAATCTATAATAATTCACCAGGAGTTGGGATATTATTATGTCCATGTAGCAGAATAATAGAAGTAGGCTCTCCCCTAGGGCCTATACATAGGCTTTGGCCCAATAACATTGCAGGTATTGATGTTCTCATCTCAAGTGGGATTTAAACCAGTCAGAAAGTGCTTCGTCATTCCCGCAATGGTTGTGCCACAGTTGTACCAGTATGCACGTCTTGCCAGGTCCTGCATTGCCGTGGCTCTCAGGGTTCATAGCTATGTAAGGCTGATGATTTCTTTTGTACTCTAGCACTGGGCACGGTGCCTTGTAGAAGTATCAAAGCTACCCAGCAGGGACGACACCTCCATGGCTACCAGAATGATTTCTCCGCATTCCATGACTCAAGTGTGACTGAAGATGTGATGATTCCAGCAAGAGTGGTGTTGAATTCTGGAGGGTAACCGTCACGATTGTCAAATAGTCCATAATGTTTGGGGCATCTGCGGACATTCAATGCCCAGCAATTCCAAAAGAGGTAACACATTCGTTCTCCGTACTGGGATTTTTATCTGTTACCTGCGGTGTCTGGTAGGAGCATTGTCCTTCCATCATTGGGTAACTCCATTTAAACCATCACTGTCTGTCTGCCTGTCTGTCTGTCTATCCATCTGGAGGTTTCGACAGTATTAAGTCTGATGTTGGAAAGGTTTCTCGTTTCATTTGTTTTTCCTCTACCACATCCTCCCATCCCCACCAAGTTCATGTTTCATGGCTCCCTTCCAACTCTTTGCACCACTCTTTTGAAGCCTTCCACCCTAAGACTCCTCACTAATTTCCTGATCGTTTAGGGTGTTCCGAGCCAAACACACGTATCTGAAGATTGAAAGCTAACGTCCATTTTTAGTCCTTTTTGGAACTCATTTAGTCGTTGGCTGTTGGCTAAGGAACCCCAGATATTTGCCCACCTTCCCAGCGCTGAGATTACCAGTGCACACCACCCTATGGTCTGGAGTTTCTTCTGGGGATCAAATTCAAATCCTCATTCTTGGGTGGTAAACACTTTGATAACTGAGTCATCTCCCCAGCCCTCTTAAGGGTAGACGTTTAGTGCCAGTGTGACTATGCATCCTTCTCAAGCCATGCACGCACACCTGGTTCCCAAATCATACGCCCTTCCATTTTGTTTGGTTAGCGTTTCCCCAGAGACCTCATTCACCTGCCTTGGTTTTGCTTAGCTGCTGGGTTGACAAGAAAAGGCCACATCGGGAAGCCAATCCACTTTCTCTGTGGTCTTCCTCCCTGTGTCACAGATCTGGTGCTGGGCTTCTGGGCTTACTATCACCTGCCAGCTGCGCGCCCTTAGGGAAATTACTTGGTCCCTCTGCACCTCATTTACCCCATCTGAAAGATCGGGATGATTATAACTTTTATCTTATGGGGCTGTTGTGAAGATTAAATAATTTAAATATGTTAAGCATTTACAACTGTGGCTGGCGCAGAGGAAGCGGCTGGTGTTATTTTTGTAGCGGTGGCTGTTGTTTTTACTGTGAGCAGCTCTGTGACTGGTAATGATGACTATCATGATGAAGGCGTCAATGATAAGATATAATCATTTGTTTTGCCTTTACTGGGGTGCCAGGGTTGACTGGGACAAGTGATTTAACACGTGTAGTATCGTAATTAACCCTCATCAGCTAGGATACTTTTGGATGCAACGACAGAAATTGAAACTCCAGCTGGTTTAAATGACAGGTCATTTATTATTGCCTGGAACAGGAACCTCAGACTACAGCAGGTTTCAATGTGGGTTGATTGAGGAAATAAATGGCGATATAAGTACCCGGCTCTTCTGAAGTATCTTCTCTGCTTTACTTGCTCGTTGGCTTCATCCAGTCTGTTCTTAAGTTTCGTAGTCCTAGGCACCAGAGGCCGAGCAGCAGGAAGAACAAAAACTTTCCCAGAAGTCTCCAGCACACACCAGCCCTTGTTTCATTGGCCAGAGCAGTAGCCAACAGCCGTCTCTGAGACAGTGGACTGAATGATATTTCCCCGTGCCATTTAGGTCAGCCTCGGGCTGAATAGTGAAATTTTGCTCCTGTGCAGCAGGAGAGGTCTTGGGTGAGGAAGAGTCAGGATCTACCTCACGTAGATCACGTAGACCTCACGTGGGTGTTGTTACTGCCTTTCTTACTGAGAAGAAAACGGGGATCTGAAAGGAGAATGATGTCATAGCCTTGCCCAAGTAGAAGTGGTGCACAAAGCCAGTCCTGTCTGGTCACAGAATACATGTTCTTCTGGGCCACACTGAAGTTATGTGTTTGGGACAGGAGATGTCAAAACTTCACTGAGCACATATATGGATGGCATGGTAAGCACCGTGTGGGCAGACATATGATAGCAAACGTAATTAATGTGTGTGTGTGTAAGGGTGCAGATGCACATATCTGTGTGGATGCCAAATGAAACTTCTGGATTCTTCCCTCTCTGAGATAGTCCCTCATTGGCCTAGAGCTAGCTAAGTAGTCTGGATTGGATGGGCAGTGAGCCCCAGGGTCTCCTCACCCCTGTCTCTGCCTGCCCAAAGCTGGGGTTTCACATGCATGCCAATACACTTGGTACTGTTAAGTCTGCTCTGGGGACTGAACTCATATCCTTATGCTTCCACAGTTGAGCCATCTCCCCAGGCCATATTTACCGAGCTAATGTATTAGTCATTCTAGGACACTTTACTACGTGGAAAGCTAACCTGGGTGCATGAAGAGACGGTGACAGAATGTAGACCGCTGACCTAACAAAGCCCAACCTTGAACCCGAGTCTGCTTACTTTCAAAGGCCCAACTTTTTTATGATCTCCCCCAGAATAGCATGTTCTCACATTCCTGTATTTTGGGGATCTGTATGAATCAAACTAAAACTTTTAATGAGGATCCTGATGCATTTCAACTCAATGACCCAGTTTTGTTTCTTTATTAAATCTCTTTTTATTTTGGGATGAGGTGCTTTCAAAGCACTTGCTCTAGTGACCTTTTTCCTTTTTTGCACCCAGAGCTCTGTGACCCACTCTGCCCACCTGCCTTCACGGAACACTTTGAGGATAAACATCCTAATTGGCTGCTCTGATGCCCCCTGGGGTGCATGGAGTCGGGACGATAGAAACTGCCTCTTTGGGTGACCGGATGGCTATCTTCCTCTTCTCCCAGGGCCACAAGCAAGGAGAGAGGCGAGATGAACTTGATCCCATGAAACCCAGGCCACTCCCAATCTCAGATGGCATGCCCTTGGGAATCACTCCTGTGTTTGCCCATATCTCTTCAGGGTCAAACACAGGGGTGGGGGTTATGATTAGTGGTGACCCCACCAAAGTGCCACATGTTATACTGGTGTTTAATTTTCACAGATCAACCCCTGTGATCCACAGTGGTGAAATACCTGTCAAGATGTCACCGCTGTTGAGTGCAATCTTGGAGTTGACCTGCCCCTGACTAAGCCTTGTGTTTCCTGGGTTGTAATTCCTGGTTGTGCTTGTCAGAGTTTCCACTTTCTCGAGTGCCTTCCTCATGTTGCACACAGTCATATTGATTTACACTATTTCCTTGCTGGTAACGGAGGCCAATCAGATTAGCCTGAGAAAAGGGGAGACTGTGTTGTACACTGTTGAGGTTTTCCCAGAGTTCGAGGGCAGTTGTGTTTGAAGTCAATAGGAATAGCTGAGACATTGGGTCCCATGGAGACTTTCTCTCCACCTATCACGAGCTGAATGATAGGTTCACGCTTCTGGTCCTCTGAAGGCTAGTCTCCTGGACCCTCCCACTCAAGAGCCTCACCAACTGCACTTACTGCTGCTGTGCAGTGGAGGAGATTAGCCACTTGATGACGCACAGATTCCTCCCCTTCTTTTCTACCGCTTCCCCTCTTCTTCATGCCCTGCCGTTTCTATGTTTTTTCGAAAAGAATGATCTCTCTGACAAATGATCTGTAGCAACCCTAGTACACTCAGCTGTCTCCGCCGACTAGGGTATTTACTGGACCAAATGGCAGCTCTGGATAGAACTTTGTTGGTGGAAGATAGGTGATGCTCTCCAAAATAATGAAGGCATATTCTAGAAGGCCACACACATCTCTGTTTTCCCAAGCAGTTTATAATATAATGTCTACGCATTTCGAGGACCCAGTAAATTGCATACAAAACAGCACCCTGTTTGTCAACACAAGAGCCCAATGCATGCCCGGTGTTGTCACTTAGCTGCTTCTTTGAACTTGAGGTATAAAAAATAAATAACTGAAAAGCAAGGGTGCATTCTAGGAAATGGGGAAGAAAGTCCCGGCTGTGAGGTTCCTAGAACAGAAGGACGTGCACATTCTGGTTACAGGAACATTGAAGAAGTGTGGGATGGGCTGGAGAGATGGCTCAGAGATTAAGAACACTGACTGTTCTTCCAGAGGTCCTGAGTTCAATTCCCAGCAACCACATGGTGGCTCACAGCCATCTGTAATGAGATCTGGTGCCCTCTTGTATACACAATAAATAAATAAAATCTTAAAAAAAAAAAAGAAGAAGTGTGGGATGTTTTTTCCCCCTCCATCATCAAAACAGTGTTCTTAACCAAAGACACATATTATGGTCAACTGAGGGGCTTGGAAACGTTTGATGCCTATGCCCCTCACCCATGGCTTTGGTTCCATTGATCTAGGGTACGGGTTTGTAAGGAAATTTTCAAAAAGGTTTTTGGAGGAGTTAAATTTCATACAAGAGAGAAACACCAGCTTAAAGTGAGAAGCAGTGTCCTGGGGTCTTGAGCTGAATCCAGGAAGACACAGTGCCACATGGCTGTATCATCAGGGGAACAATGACGTCATGGTTGCCCCAGGCAGATGCTGGCAAGCCTCTGAAATGGTGTTCTCCTTGGGTGCCACGCTGAAGTCACTGGTGGTCTCATCTTGAGTGGTGACGATGAGGGAAGTGACTGAAACTTGGCACATCTCGGGAGTGTTGAGTCTACACCTCCTGGCTCCTGGCCTTCCTCATCCCCCACTGCATAGGAACTGAGCATTAGGGGAAGCTCTGAAAGGGGATGCCGCACCAGGTTTACGCGGCTGTCCCTCACGGCAGCCAGGACTGACGAGCAGGGGAGTCGATGCTTTGCTGCAGTAATTGGCACTTTAGTCTCGCCACCTATTTTCTTTCTAGACAGTTTGGACAACTGTCCTGCCTAGTCCTAGGAGATGACAGCACCCTGAATCTGTATGACACTCTACAGCTTCTAAGGCTCCCTGACAAACATCACAGTCTTCAACAAACTGTGACGATGCGGACCTCAGGACGTAGAGATGCACGGAGGTGCACATGGACATCTTTAGTAACTTAAACGCATTTTAGGGAAGACTTAATTAGCAAGTGAAAAATCACGATTTCACGGGTATTATTTCTTATGATTACGGTGGTGATTGTCTATTTAGTGAGTAGATTTGAAGAGAAAACTGAGGTCTTTAGAAACCTGTTCTTTCAAACACAGACTCTGTTGTGTACTAAATATTGAGAACGGGGTTTTTGACTGAGAGGGGTTCTCCTGGCAGACTATTAGCCAGGCGTGTTATCATCCCGATTGAGGGGGAGGATGCTGTAGGCACCGAGTGATTACCGGCTGTTATGCTTCCTCAAGTGCCCAGGGAAGCTCCCAGTTCTCCAGGACAGTCGTGGTGAGTTGACAGGAAGGATGTCAAGTGGGTAAGGAGCTGCTGTCAGCTGTTCATGGCTGTGTTCAAACCTGAATTGGATACCAAATTGTCATCAGGGTTAGGAGTAGAATACAGACCAAAAATCTAGGCAAGATAGAGGCCAAATGTGGCGTTGCTCACATACGTTTGTCTCACTGGACACTTGAAGCACAGATAATAAAAACTCAGGGTCAGAAACTGGGGTTCAACCTGAAAATCCAAAAAGCAAAACAGCCGGCCACTGGCTCTTACCTCGACGTCAGTCCAAAATGGCGATCCTGCCTCCTGGAATCTCAGAAGGAGACTGGCTGCGTCTGAGAGCTGTCTCTCTTTAGAGCTGGGATTAAAGGCATGCACCACTGTCATTAAAGGTGTGCACCACCCAATTTCTATAGCAACTAGTGTGGCTACTGGGATTAAAGGTGTGTGGTTACCATAACCTGGTCTGTAAGGCTGGCCAGTGGGACTGCTCCACTCTCAGATCTTCAGGCAGTCTGTTTACTAAAACACACCTGAAATGCCACTACAGACACTCTGTCTCTGCTGGACTTCAAATCGCTTCCTGGATGTCGGGATTCTACCTCTACAGAAATGGAGGCATGTGACAGAATGGTTGGCATCATTATTCTGTGTATGGAGAAGAATATATGTGTGTTTATGTGTGTGGTGTATGCAATTGTGTGTGGGGTGTCCCATAGGTGTCCTGCTCTACATTCTTTGCCTTATTCCCCGAGACAGGTCTTTTGATGAACCTGGAGTTCATCACAGTTTTTCCTTTGTCTGGTTGACCAGCAAGCGGCAACGACAATCTTATCTTCATTCTCCACCACAATGGACTGACAGGCATGGACATCCATATCCAGCATTAAAAAAATATTATTTATTTATTTATTTATTTTTAGTTTTGACAAATCATTCTTGTACACAGTACACTATGACGACAGTTACCACTCCTCTCCACTCCCATGGCCCTGTCCTCTTCCCAACTAGCACCCCCCTTCTAGGCAGTCACCGCAAACTCAGTTACAGCAGCTATGCCATACTCAAAAGACAGCCCTGCATCACTCTCCCCATCCTGTGTCCTCCATGCTCTTCTGTGCTGCTCGCTGGACCTTAGGTCCCATCGTGACCAGGCTCTCTCAACACTCACTTACTTCAGCTCTTTTCCCAACCCGAGCCCCTGCTTTGACCCAGGCTGAAAGAGGTCGTTCTGACCAAGGCCAGGAGATACACTGGTCTATGGCTCTAAGCATCTGTGTTCAGGAAAGAGCTTAGCTACAGGTCCATTTCATGCCTGCTGGGGATTTGAACTCAGGTCCTCATGTTTGCACAGCCAAGTATCTCACACAGTCCGTCGGCACCATTCTCTGGAGTGAAACCCCAGCTTCCTCTCTTCTCAGCTGCATACACCTAGGAAAATCCTTCATTTTCCTGCCTGCAAAGTCGGGGTGATAGTATAATATTTCCTTCTCAGCGATATTAAGAGGATCAAATAGAACAAGTACATAATCTTTTCAGCAGTTCCAGACCCATAGACAGTGCTTGTCTCCTGCTAATTATAACGATTATTATTTTCCTTCACAGTGTCTTCATTTATTATATCTTTTCAATGGGGAAAATCCCCTAATGCCCAGTGCTGTACACCCAGAATAAGCCTTTTCCCACTCCCCATCTTCCTTACGCTAGGTAATTTTGTCTAGGATTTCACCCTAGCCCCAAAGGCTGATGTGATTTCCAGGGAGGATGGGGCAGTACAACACGAGAATTAATTCTAAATGATGGTTAGCAGCAGCAGATGTGTTGAAGCAAGGAGGGCTTTGTTCCATCAGGCTGGTCTGGGTCAGGGTCAAGGGGAAGAGATGGAGTCTGCTCTTATGTGTTTACAGCTCACTTGCCTACTAGAAAATGCAGAAATCACAGCCAGGCTCCAGGTAATACCAGGGAGAAGGGAGCAAGGGTGAAACGCCTCACCGCTGTCAGGGCACAAGTGGGTTCTGCATGGTCACCAGCAGAGCGTCTCCACTTTGGCTAGAGACAGTCTAAGCGTGGAGCTGTGCACCTGTCACTAAGGTGGACATCTTTCAAGGGTCTCCTCTGGGATGTCAGGTTGATTGACAGTCTGCCTAGAGGCTCCAGTTCATCACTCCCCTGCTAACAACACTTCTTTCTGCCCTTACACCCGAGGATCGCACTAATGACCAGTACAGTGCCCGTGCATCCCCGCACTGGTGAACAGCCCGTGCATCCCCGCACTGGTGAACAGCCCATACATCTCCGCACTGGTGAACAGCCCGTGCATCCCCGCACTGGTGAACAGCCCGTGCATCTCCGCACTGGTGAACAGCCTGTGCATCCCTCCTGGCAGCAACCTTCTTCACTTGTGCAGAATGGTGAGGAAAGTGCTTTGAACAGCTTTTGGATTCCAAGGCTAGGGTGTTGTGTGGCCTTCCGTGTCCACCTGCACAGACAGAGCTAACAGGCTGCCCCTGGCTCCTGAAGAGAGAGGTCATTGTCGCTCATCTTGAGCGTGTTTTCTGAAGCAGCCTAGGAGGATGCACTGATTGATGGAGACTCCAGGTCAAAGCTCTGTTTTGGTTTCCAGAGACAAGTGATATTTTGGTGACTCATTCTAGCAGCAGCTGTAGGGGGGACTGGGTAAAGGTTAATAGAATTTAACTAAAAAAAAATCATGAAACTGTTAAATGCCAAAATGTCCGGCTTAAAACCCTTTGCCAGGCAGAGGACAGGCAATCTCAGCCACAACTGCTTTCAGATGATCTGTGACATTCAGAAACACCCAGTTTGGGGAACCGGGGAGGTGGCTCAGTTGGTGCAGTATTTTACTGCATAAGGGTCCAGATCATCAAAACATTTCTGTAATCTCAGCTCTGGGGCCTGGTGTGGCTGCAGGCGGATTCCTGGAGCTCGCTGGCCAGCCAGCCTCGCTGAGTCCCTGGGCTCCGGGGTCACTGAGAAACCCTCTTTCCAAAATAAGGTCGATGGGCACTGAGGAGGATAAGTGGCCTCTGGCCTCCGTACTCACCAGCACACATCTGCATGTGTGCATGTTCTCTCTCTCTCTCTCTCTCTCTCTCTCTCTCTCTCTCTCTCACACACACACACACACACACACGCAGGAGAACACACACACACATTTTAGAAGTGGGCATGATGAAGTCTGCTGTTATCCCAAGTTCAGGAGGTAGAGGCAGGAGGTCTGAGGTTCTAGGCCAGGCTAAGCAACAGGGTGAGATCCTGTATAAAAAAAGAAAAGAAAATTCTGATTTGAAACAACCACGCTAACATCAACCCCATGATGAACAAAAGGAGAATCCTTAGGTGCTCCTAGGTATCTGCAACCTTCCTTAAACCTTCACAGATGCTTCACTGGGGATTCTGGGTGGACAGCTCCTGACCTAAACTGACAGAGCGTGGCATGCTTTATTCCCTTAGAAAAGTAGAAATGACTGTGTCATAAACACAACATGGCAGCAGGAACTGTATGAAGCCCAGGGGTTTCTGTGACTAATTTCCTTTTGGGGTGTGTGTGAAGGAACAGTTCACAGAGGAGAATGAGAGTGATCTGAGTCTACTAGTGGGGGAAGTGAGGGGAAAGGAAGCAGGCATGTTCTATGCGCAACTAAAGAACAGCCAGGAAGGGGCTGGAAGTCTTCAACCCAGGAACCATCAGACTAAGGCTGACGGGAGAATTGTCAGCTTAACTCAGGAACTACCCTTGACCGATGAGAAGTCAGAAACTGGAAATTTCTTTCTCTTTAGTAGATCTGGAAGTAAAAGGTAGAAGGTCACTTGTGTGCAGTGACCTTCTGAGGGTAAAAGGTGACAGAGGGACTGCTTTCCGCTTGGACTATTAACATTTAAAGCATTTGTTAGCACTTCAAACCACCATGATGACACGTGTACCCTAGAACAGACAGACAGGCACACACAGACATGGATGCGCGCGCGCACACACACACACACACACACACACACACACACTTCAAACCACCATGATAACACGTGTACCCTAGAACAGACAGACAGGCACACACAGACATGGACATACACACACACACACACACACACCTGCTGAAGACGTTTTTAGGTTTTCCTGGAATGTTTTAGTGGCTTACTGTGATTGTTAATCTCAATTTTCTACATGATTGCACTGGGTCATGCTTAGAGGTGTTGTCTTTGAACGGGATTGTGAGAACGTTTACAGACATCAGACGTTAACACTTCTGCCCTAATAGATGAGCGATCCCTCGATGAATTCAGAGTTAGCACAGACTGTAGGAAGGAGTGGGACTGTGGAAGGAAGCAGGCTCCTGGGAACATGTCCCTGGAGAATGTCTCTTGCCCCACCCTCTTTCTTGTATTCCCTAGTGTGTTCTCTTCCTGGACCACTGTGACATGGATGTTCTGTTCTGCCATGCTTTGCGATCCATGACAGACAGATACTTATTAAACTGTGAGCTAGAATAATAAGTGAACACTGTCCTCTGGGCAGACGGGCCATCGACATCTGCACTGGCCGGGTGAACATCGTCCTCTGAGCAAATGGGCCAATGCCTCTTCATCAGAGTTTTGCAAGAGTCCTGAAGACCAGGCCTGGTGGACACATAAGAGTGGAGGAAAGGATCATTAGAGATCTGAGATTCCAGCCACTGTCTCCTGAACACTGTCTCCTGCAGTTCTGGGACATAGAGAGAGTGAGCATACAAATTCATCAGACGAGGCTTCATCTGTGCAGGTATGAGGAAGTCATCATTCGTGTGCTGGCAAGACCTACAGTCCTGTGAGTAGTAACTCACCCATGCCCTGTAGGTAAGCCACATAAGCTCACTGACTCACTAAGTCGGAGCTAGGTAGAGCCATGTCTCTGCTCTGTCCTCAGTGCCTCATCTGAGTGGAGCAGTCACGTGTTCATTCCTTTCCAGTAAAAGCTGCCACACTCCCTAAGCCATTCAGCTAGGCATTGTGGTTACAGCTACAGGAGTATAATTAACAACCCAGTCATGCCAAGTTCTGGGCAGCACCGGCTTTGTTTGGAGCAGCATTTGCCTGGGTTAGTTCACTAAGCAAGTCCGTGACGTTGGCAGTGGGGTCAAAGCCGTTTCCTCCTGGAGTGGGACAGCGCCATGTTGGCCTTCCTGTATTGCTGACCTTCATCCAGTATTAGCCCAGATGACCTGCGTCAAACCTCATCCCGGGGTTCTTTCTGCCACCAGCCTTTGCCACAATCCCCAGTTCCTTCCGGTGTTCACGGGGGCTGTCCCCGTGATTCTGGCGGTTTGAACGGTGTCCCGGTAACAGAGACGCTGCTTTGGTGTTGACGCTGCAGTATTTTCAGGAGGGCAAGTGATGCCCGCGATTGCAGCTGCTGTTGCGGTGATTTCCGAAGGCTTGTGTAAAGTCTGGAGACGTGTTGGGAATTTTGGCAATCACACTCATGTTTGGGGTTGACACCAATCAAACCACCGAGTGACCAAGAATCAGCCGAGTTGTGAAAAGGTTTGTATATCATCTGCCATCCTTCCAGCATCAGAGGCCACAGTGGGATTACTCACAGTGCCCTGCTTTATTTCCATGTAGGCCAGTCCATCCTTGAACTCAAAATTCTCCCTTAGCTGTTTCAGTGCTGGGACTGCAGGCTTGCAGGACCATGCCCAGCTGCAACCACAGTAATCTAAAAAAAGAACTTAATCTGCTCTGAATGTGCTATTTTAAGGAATTCACTGCCACTTATGCTCTCTCCTTAACCCTCCCCCAGTGTCTCACCTGCATATTTGATCACTCATGTCATAGGGGTGAGGCTGTAGGAAATGCAAAGTCTCCGTTTGGTAGAAAAATCACATTGACGTTGATTATGTGTTACCCCTCCCCCCCTCCTTAACCCTCCCCCAGTGTCTCACCTGCATATTTGATCACTCATGTCATAGGGGTGAGGCTGTAGGAAATGCAAAGGGTACTGTCTCTGTTTGGTAGAAAAATCACGTTGACGTTGATTATGTGTTACCCCCCCCCGCCACAAGTGTTTAAGTCTCTTTATCACCAGGATAGAGGCCCTGTGGAAGGAAGCATTCTGCCTACCCCCACCCCCACCTTCTAAGTCACTAAGGGATTCAGATGTTATCTGATAATTACGAGGATGTTTGGACTTTGTTAATACATCAAAGGCCACACCATGCATAGCCGTGTGCTGCAGATGGACCACATGGACTGGAGTCTGCAAGGAGCGGTTCACTCCAGGTGGAGATACAGGATAGGAGGCGGAAAGGCGCCGATTCCAAGGCCTGCCTGGACTGGAGGAGCACAGAGCACAAGTTTAGCTGCCACTGGGTTCCTCCTGACTGTCAGCCAGAAGCTCAGCAACCAGGCAGAAAGGGTCATCTCCATGGAGACCAGAAGAGCCAGGCTTCACTCCCTTCACTGTTACCATAGTACCCGGTAACACTGCCTCCAGCTCCTTATCCGAATACATAATGAGGAGGAAGTGTAATGAGGCCAGGGTGTGGGGGGTCAGAAAAAGTTATATGAAAGATTGCATCAGACTGAGTTAAGTTGGTTGATTTTGAATTATTGCCACTAACCATGGGGATGAAGATCTGTGAAGATTATCAGTTAACTCAGGAAATCTAAATGGTGCATTTTGTTTCAAATCTAGATACAGTACTAGATTTAGATAGGTACTAACTTGTGACCTAGCGTGTTAGAACTGCTGCAACTAACCACAAAGTGGGCGGCTTATCTAAGAGAAGCTGTGTTTATCCAGGGTCAGGAGACCACGGGTCCCTATTAAGGTGCTGGCAGGCTTCACGCCTTCTGCAGGCAGAGGGTACCTGCTCTGGGACTCGTCCTTGACATTGCTGGATGTCAGCATCTGGGGACACTGTTTGTCTTGTAGACACACTCCTCCAGTCTCTGCCTTCATTTGAACACAGCACTCATCTTTAGGTGTGACACTGTGTGCCCTCTCTGTTTCTTAAAAAGATGCCCCTTATTTTATTTGGGATGCCTCTTCTCAACTAGTCATGTCTGAAAAATTATTTCCAAATACTCTAAAGTGATGGATAACATGGTTATTTATGGATGCATTGGTTCAACCATGTGTGCCTTTTCTCCTGCATTGTCTTACAAGTGATATGAGGGCATTCAGCAGGCCAGTTTTATGCAATGTGTTTGACACCTCACATGTATGTGTCCCACTTAACAGTTAATGACACACGGAAAGAATGCATAAGGGATCAATTCTGCTTACTTCCCTGTAATTCTCCCATCCATCTCAGGAACACCTCTTCAGTTCATCTAACTGGACTCTTCTTCACTTCTGTCTGTTATTCAAGGTCTTTATTCTCAGTTTGTCAAGAAATGTGGCTTCTCTGAATATATACTCTCTTCTGCTTATAGGTCCAAGGCAATCGGTGAGCCTTCATTCTGTCTACTTGGCTTGTGATGAGGAAGAGGCAAGTCCTGCCTTTGTGTAAGCAGAAGGCATTTGTTCTCCACCATGGACTGGTGGGAAAGTTGAAGCTTTGCCATCCCCACTGACCTTCCATTTTCTGATGCTTCTCTGGCCTGAGAATTAGCTTGGACCGTGTAACACGAGGGCTTGCTTTGTTGGGGTTTTTGTCCTGCCCAGTTTCCACAGCTGTTTAGCCCCAAAGAATCACATAGAAGTCTACATAAGTTATAAACTGATTGGCCCATTGGCTCAGGCTTCTTATTAGCTCTTATAACTTATAATA
>JAQHUG010000211.1:856798-867187 GCA_028555095.1 Dicrostonyx torquatus
AGAGCTCAATAAAAATCAATTTAAAAAAGTCTGCAATGACAGAGGGAAGGGATTACCAAGCATCTGGAAACCATGTTACCTGCTTCTGTTGGCCATGGATGTGACATCTTTCCCTGGCCTAGACTCTTTCAATGACTCTTATTTCTTTCCATTCCTTCATTGGTTTCAACATAAAATCCCCATTATTTACAGGTAAATTTATTGTCCATCCTTACATCTGCCCCCCTTTCCTAATGGACTTCTATTGCTTCTTCTCATTCCCTTGTGCGTTCCAGGTCAGGCTTTCTCCTTCCTAGGACTGAGTAGCTCTTTAACATGGGTGTAGGAGGGAGGCTGCTAGTTAGTTCTTGGCTGCTTAGCCAGGAATAATCACACAGAAACTATATTATACAAAACACTGTTTAGCTCTAGTTTCTTTTTTGCTAACTCTTACATTTTAATTTAACCCATTTCCAGTAATCTGTGTATCACCATGTGGCTGTGGCTTACCGGCTAAAGTTCCGTATGACTCCAGGGAGACTACATGGCTTCTCTCTGACTCTGCCTCCTTTCTCCCAGCATTCAGCTTAGTTTTTCCTGCCTAGCTCTGTTCCCCTATAGCTCTGCTATAGGCCCAAAACAGCTCCTTTATTTATCAATGGTAATCACAGCATATAGAGGGATGTCTCACATCACATAGGAGTTACTGCTGAATGGTTGTATGATGCGTTGTCCCAGCTCCACCCAGTAGATCACAGTGGTACCTTTAATCTGTAACAGGTTTTGAAAAAAAATCTGGAGAAATTTTCTGAGAGACAAATGCACTCCTTATTGAGAACCCCATTCTGAGCTGTGAGGGTCACGTTTGGTTTGGTATTAGAAGGTTTTACCCAGTTGAACACTCTCTGCTGTCAATCAGCGTGCACCCCTTTCTTCAGCCGAGGTCAGCCATCTACCCCCTACCTGAGAACAGGTGCTTCAGTGACCGTTGGGCTGAGGACAGTTGGCTCACCTGCGGCAGCTTCAGGTGGGCCTCGTTCAGCTGCACTTGCTGCGCCCGGCCCCCAGTTCTCCTGGAGCTCTGCAGACAAGCCCCGTGTTCACTTCATTCCTCAGCTTAGAGTTACTTTCTGTGATTTGTGACCAGAGAACGCAGCTGGTTCGTCCTCCTATGCCCTTCAATTCTTAGGGTACTATTAAAAATGTACCCCAATCCTTCCCTTCCCTCCCCCCTTCAGGAATATCCTGTCCATCTGTTCTACTCACCCAGATCTTCATCTCTTATGACCAAGATCAAATGGTATCTCCCTCCAAGGATATCACAGAGATACTTTCCTCTGGTTCCTCTGTGCCCCTCCAGGATTGGGTGAATGCCCACTGCACAATACGGCCTTGCTGCTTGGAACACTCCTCTCAGCCTGAGATTTGATTTTCTTGAGGCTGCAGCTGGATGCCATACCCAGAACAGGCTCAGGCACACAGCTCTTCGGGAGTGCTCCCCATGTGCGTAAGCAGGTGTCTGGGTAGACTGACCTTGTACAAGGACAAAGGTCTGAGAATCATCAGACTGAGAGTAATCATGTTGAATTGCCGAGAATAAACTTTTCATGGGTTTGTGCTCATATGTTCAAAGTGCCCTGGGCCAAAATCAAAGAAAGGACAAACAGCACAAAGTCACTGTGACCTCAGATTCTGCTTTCTTCAAAAATAACATGTTTTTTTTTTGTGTGTGTGTGTGTGTGTGTGTGTGTGTGTGGTGATTTTTTTGGTCTGATTATAAAAGAAGTGCAAATATATTGTAGAGAATTTATATAATATAAAAAGGCAGATAATAAGAATTCCTCATAACCCTATCCAGAGGAAAAGGTCGGCCCTTTGAACATGGCTTTCTTATCTTGCCCCTCCAAGGTACTAAATTCATATTTACTTAATACTATTTTATTACATGCTTCCTCCCATTTGATCTTAAAAAGTGCCCACTTTATGTGTTTGTAGAGAACACCGCTTTTAGAGTCTGTATGTGATTCTCTTCCACAGCTGAACCGACACTGAGTCATACCTTCTGCTTTCTGGAGCTGTGTGGTCTTCCTATCTGGGGCAGGTGGTTGTTAGGGACACCGACAAGCAGCATTCTCCTTCCCACCCAACTCCAGAGTAGGCTGAGAGGGAACCGGGAGTTAAAGCGGTGGGGATCCACAAGGACGACCCCAGCTAAGACCCTAAGCAATAGTGGAGAGGGGGCCCAAACTGGCCTTGCCCGGTAGTCAGACTGATGAATATCTTAAATGTCACTATAGAACCTTCATCCAGCAACTGATGCAAACAGAGGCAGAGACCCGCATGGGAGCACTGGACAGAGCTCCCAAAGTCCAGGTGTAGAGTGGGAGGAGTGAGAATATGAGCAAAGAGGTCAAGACCATGATGGGGACACCCACGGAAACAGTCTCTGAGCTAATGGGAGCTTACCAACTCCAGCCAGACTGGGAAGGAAACAGCACAGGACCAAACTAGTCCCTCTGAATGTGGGTGACAGTTGTATGGCTGGGGCAGACTACAGGGCCGCTGGCAGTGGCACCAGGATTTATCCCTGCTGCTTATACTGGCTTTTTGGGAACCCATTCTCTTTGGATGGATACCTTGCTCAACCTAGATATATAGTAGGGAGGGCCTTGGACCTTCCCCAAAACAATGTGCCTTACATTCTCTGAAGAATGGGTGGGGTTGGGGTAAGGGGTAGGTGGAAGGAATGGGAGGAGGGAGGGACTGGGAACTGGGATTGGTATGCAAAATGAAAAAAGTTTGTTTTGAAAGAAAAGAAAAGAAAAAATTGTATATTTAAAAAGAAGCCATGGGGATCCAGCTGCCAGCGGAGCTACTGACTAATTTGGAGGGTGTGGCTCACCGTGGGTAGCAGAGCCCTCAGGCAGCAGAGCCTGAACCTGACAAACTCACCCTCACAGTTGCTCTAGGTCTTTGGGCCAGATTCTTTCCCAGCCATCTCTATTTTCAGAGAACAAAGCTGACTTATGATGATAAATGATCTTGGTTGTCAACTTGACTGGGTTTAAAATCACCATGGAAACGTACCTCTGGGTGTATCTATGGTTGCATTCCCAACAGCGTTTGAGGAAGGAGGGACGAATCACCCAGAATATGGGAACACCTTCTTCTGGGCTGCAGTACAGACTAGAGAAAAGGAACCAGTAGGCTGAGCACCAGCTCGCATTGCTCTTCGACTCCTTACTGCGGACAGGATGTGACCTGCAGCTCCACAGTGTGCTGCCCAGCTTTTCCCGCCACGATTGACTACAGCCCTTCACACTCGCCTTCCTCCCTACATCGCTTCTTATCAGGTATTTGGTTATGACAAGAATACTAAGTGGTGTACGTGCTCTTGTTGCAGGAAGGTAAGTCTTTTCCGAAGAATGAGGGCAAGAGAAGACACAACTGCCCGAACCCAGCGCTCTCTCCCTAACGCACCCAGGCAGGCTTCTCTTTTCTGTGGAATAAGGAAGGGTTAGGGCTTGTGGAGGGTGTTTTCCACCTTCCTGACAACAGCAGACTTATGAAAATAAAAGTCCTGCTGCCTCCATATCACACTTGTGTGCAAGGCACTGTGATCACAGCCACCCTGCTCTAGTGCCATTTCAGCGGTTGTCATAAAATACCCAGACGAAAGCAACCGAAGGGAGAAAAGTGTACTTGAGCTTCCGGCTCGAGGTCACAGCTCATATTTGCTGTAGAGTCAAGGCATAAAGATTCGAAATGACTAGTCATGTCTTATGCACAGTCACGCACACAAAACAGCCATACTTAGAGTTTTTGTGCCCCGATAAGCCTCTCCGCCGACACAATAATCCAAATCAGACCATATCAAACTGAATTAGAAAAAGTCCAGGTTTAATGGATACCAATGCTCCTGGGTGGCTTTCCGGCCACCCCCCCCCCCACACACACACATATAGAGGAGACAAGGACGACCGGAAAACCACGTTTGTTGGGGGAGGGGCAGTTTCAATACCCTGTGGGAGTGGTCTTGAGCTTCTCTGGGAAGGGATTATCATTTGGCAGGCTTTCTCAGAGATGGAGTCTGGACTGAGGCAACTCCCAGGGGAGGTGCCTTGGGATGGAACTTCCACCGGAACATTCGAGACTCTTTGGGTGTGTGGATGCCAGGGGCTGGCGTGACACTTCCACCCAAACAATACTTAGCTTGATTTCTCCATTCTCACACAGTTTAGGACCACATGCCTTGGGAAAGGTGCTGCCCACAGCAGGTTGGATCTTCCCACATCAGCTAACTCAATCAGAACAATCCTCCACAGACACGGCATCAGGCCTGCCCAGTGTTGATGGCGAAAGGCTATTAGCCAATCACCTCAAGTTGGGGTGTGGCCATTGGGACCCCAGGTAATGAAAACCGAGAGAACACAGGTGTGCTCTCTCTTCATGCGGTGCCCTTTGGACAGATAGGACTTCGGACTTCCCACCCCGGGAGGGTGAGTCTTCTCTCTTTTCACTTATTAAAAATACCTTTTCCTATTGAGCTGGCTTGGTTATTTATTGTGCCGTGCGCCGTTAAGCAATGTAGACAGTTTCTCACTGAGACCCTCTTCCCTGGTGATTCTAGACTGTGTTGAGTTGACAAAACTAAGCATCACAATGCCTCATTGCCATCTCTCATCTCTCCCAGGACGACCAATCCTTGTCAGCTAGTCCCTCGGCCCCCTCACATCTCTCCTTTCCTTTCTTTTCCAGCTTACATGAATGCAGCCGCAGCGGATGTGTTTTAGCGCTGGCAATAGCTTGGTTGAATTCAATTGGCAGCACCTTGCTGCATTCTCCGCCGTCCTCAAAGTCCTTCCCATTTGGGTTTGGTTTTCTGTTTGTTTGTTTGTTTGTTTGCTTATTTTGCTATTAGTCTCATAGGGGGAGCCTTGGGAGATGAACTACTTTTTAAAAATACGTGTCTAGAAGAATGTCGTGAAGGCATCGAAACTTACAGCAGCAATCTACAAACTTTCATTTGTTACGATTTGCTTTTAATGCATGAGCAATCAAAGCCAAGGCCTCAGGCATGCTGGGAAATCATGCAGTCTTGCAGCCACACCCCTACCCCAGCAGAGACACAAGAATGACCCCCGGTCCTTTCAGGCTTCACGGGAAACCCTGGACTGGGATTACCTCTGTGTATCCATGTGTGCTTCCCCAAACTTTGACTTAATTTCGATTTTTGTCAGCATTATGAATGGAATTGTTTTATTTCAAATATAGAAGAAACTGTAGTTATGTCGATTTTTAACACACCACCTACAGAATGTTCTTCAGATTTTCATTTCCTTTCTAAGTGGATAAGTGTGCCTTGGGTGAGTAATGAGAGTTTCCTTATCCCTCTGTCCCTGTGGCCCACCAGCCTGGTGAGACCAGCTGTGGTGTCAGAAGTAGCACAAACCATTGCGTCTCTGCCTACCATGTGGTTGCTGGCTGTGGATGGCTACACGCGGTGATCAGACACATTTATTTGATTCCAGTTGCACTAGGTCTTTGTTAACAATGAGCGTTGAATTTATAAAAATGGCGGCTGCTTACTAACGTGGCCTCGGTTTTGTTTAGCACACCAGCAACGACTTGAAAATTTGGTGGGCACTATGGCGCCATAGACCATCTTCTTCCAAACTGGCTGTTGTGGTGGGAAAGCTTGAGGCAAAGTGTGTCCTAAAGCCATGGGAGACTCTGTCTAACAGTGGCACCTTTGTATCTATTCCGAGTCAGGCCACGCCAAAACCTGGGAGGTAGTGTGCGGTTCTGTTGCTCTCTAATGACGCCTTTTGTCCCATTTCTTACGATCGTGTCCCGGGAACACCAGTTGGCTGTATGCTGCATCTCTCTATTCCAGTTCTTACTATGTCCTGTCTTTGTTCTTGGATTCTGTATTCTGGGCAACATCTGAGTGGTTTTCTCCCATACACCTCAGGGTTACTGTCCATATATATTCTGCCTGTTCTTAATATATGATTTGATTTCTTCTTAAGGGCATTTCTACGTCACATTCCCATATCTCACCAGGGCATTTCCCTTCCTCTCTTCCCTCATCTTTTCTTGCATGGTTCCACTGTCTTAGCCTATCTAATGTTTATATTATATTCTTTTATCCTCAGCTCTTAATTTCATTCATCAGATGTTTTTTCAATCACATTCATAAATACCTCTCAGAACTACTAAAAATAGTATGCACTTTGTGAGAAAACTTAGGAAATAGAAGAGAACCCAGGAGAATAAAAATAACATTTATGTCACTAACAAAATATCAGTATTAATATTATGAAATATTTTTTAGTCGGAGTTTGTGTTTTTGAAACAAAATTGGATTTTACTTAGCAGGAAGTACTTTTCTTTCTTTTTATATCGTTATGTACTCTCAGGAAATTGATATAAATAACCCCAGCTGCACCCACTGACTCACAGAAGAATGGCACGGAAGCAGAAGAGAGACTAGCCAAGGAAAGAAAGGGGAGACGCGGGAGCAGCAGAAGAGGGACTAGCCGAGAAAAGAAAGAGGAGACCGTGGGAGCAGCAGAAGGACTAGCCAAGGAAAGAAAGGGGAGACCGTGGGAGCAGCAGCAGAAGGACTAGCCAAGGGGAGACCGCAGGAGCAGCAGAAGAGAGACTAGCCAAGGAAAGAAAGGGGAGACAGAGGGAGTAGAGGGGGACCAGAGATGGAGATGGAGGAGTATGAGCAAGATACATTAGACACATGTATGAAATATATTCTAATCAAAACATGAATCATGACTAGAGAGATGGCCCAGTGGCCAAGAGTACTTGCTGCTCTTGCAGGGGACCATGGCACCCCTCCCAGCACCCACAGAATGGCTCACAACCTTCACAGGTCCAGGAGATTCTCTTCTTCACTGTGCATATATGTGGTACCACTGACATATGCAGGCAAACGCTCATACACATAAAGTAAAAAGAACCAAATGTTCTTAGAATCTTGAAAACAGAAGAGTGCGCTTGTATTCGCTGCCCCGGCTTCTCCACACTGCCAACCACAGTGACCTCAGCACGGCCTCACTCTGAGGGCACGGGTGTTGGCAAAAACTGCTTTTTCTCTCTCACTCCTTGTGTCTTCACTGGTGTGTGCACAGAGCTGTGCAAGCGGGCACAAGCATTCATGGATCCGCCACGGACAGAACCATGACAGCACCATGCAGGACACCTTACACCGTTCCTTCCTCCCTGTTCTTATGCACTGATAACCACTCACTTTTTTCTGTGGGATTGTTGTCATTCAGTAGTTAGATGGGAAAAGGCATGGTTAGACAGAGGAAATAATTTATTTTCAAACCCATTGCAAAATGGAGTAGAGTACGTTTAAAAATCACTAAGAATGATTTTCAAATATTTAATTTCAAATCTTTTAAATATCCTTGGTGATATATACATTATTAGCTTGACCTAGGCAACATTGTATTCAAAATTATGACACCAGTCTGTACCCTTAGAAGCATATAAGTTTACATAAAAATTGTAATTTGTCAATGTTGTTTTACAAAGTTCCATGCATATGAGAATCAGACCATCAGTAGCCTTGTGCGGTTGACTTTCTTTGCTACGGATAAAGACCCAGAGGTTCAAGCAGGACGTTTATGTATTAACATACATTTGGAGGAGCGTGCGCATTGCCATTTCCCCAGTGAAGGAAGTGTGCGCTGTTTCCATCATTTTGCTCTTGGGAATAAGGCTGTATGAACACACACAGACAGAGATTCTGCACTATACAAGTCTGCAATGCGTACGACTGTGAAATCCCACTTTTATTTATTCATTTTTGGTTTTTCGAGACAGGGTTTCTCTGTGGCTTTGGAGCCTGTCCTGGAACTAGCTCTTGTAGACCAGGCTGGTCTCGAACTCACAGAGATCCGCCTGCCTCTGCCTCCCGAGTGCTGGGATTAAAGGCGTGCGCCACCACCGCCCGGCTTAAATCCCACTTTTAAAACATAGCACTCTACTGTCAAAACTCCTCCACGTCAAGGCTTAGTTTTTGAAAAGAAATGTTTTAATATGGCTGCCTGATATTCTATCAGAGGGCGTGTACCTCATTTTGCTGAATTACTTAAGAAGTCCATGTTTCTTTGAATTGTGTTAGTAGCAGACCAGATAAATCTTAGACATTTCTTCTCTTTCTAGCAATCTTACAGACAATGTAAGCACTTTTGCTATGTTTGTAAAATGTAACCACTCTCAATGTTCCATCTCCCGCATGCGTAGAGGTTGTTTACTATACTTAGGCCATTGTTTCTTCTTATTATTAAATAAATAATATTTATTTATTTCTTATTAAATAAATGATTCTTAATAAATAAATAATATTTATCATTAGTATTTATTCCTCTTCATTTTCTCCAAAATGAAGAAAGTTTTAGGCAGATTTTGTGTTTCATAATAGACATATTAGATATAGTAAACATTGTGTGTGAGAGAGAGAAAGAGACTTTATGCAGTATATGGGGACGTGTGTGTGCAGGTGTATATGCCTATGTGTGCGTAGAGAGGTTGGAGGTGCACCAGGTGCCCCTCTCTTTCATCTTTTGCCTTATTCTCTTGGGCTACATGTAGGTGCTGGGAATTGAACCTAGGTCCTCTAACAGAGCAGCTCTTCTTAACTGCTGAGCCATCTCTCCAGACCCTTCCTTGTGGGGTTTAACGCTGTCTTGTTCTGTGGTCAGAAGCACTTCATTAAACCTAAGTAGAGATTCCTTCTCTCTTCCCCTGTCTTTTTCTATTTTATTTAAGATGCCGGGCTTTGAACCCAGAGCCTCCTTCATGCTAAGCATGCATTCTTCCACTAAGTCCCTTCCACCCAGCCCTTTTCCTGGCTTCCTAGTGTGCACATTTTGCTCCCTAGATGGTAGTAAACCTCCATAAATCACTCTATTTTCACAGGTGTGCATGCCTGTGTGTGTGTGTGATCATGTGCCTGTGTGTGATTGTGTCTGTGTGCAAGTGCATGCACATGTGTGCGTGTGCGTGTGCGTGTGCGTGTGCGTGTGCGTGTGTATGTGTGTGTGTGTGTGTGTGATAACTCTGGCCATCAGAACCTCCACACGGTTGTAATAAGAAAAGTAGTATGTGAGGGTTGGTCATCGTAGAAGCTGTGATCTCATCAGAGCTTACCTCCTACATACCAGAGCCACGTCTGTCTCAGATATTGAAGGTCACAAAAAAATCTATTACCGTCCCCATCCTCATCTTGCTGTTTTCCCTCCAGTGGACAAGAGAAATTCTTTGTGGAAGCCCTCCTGGAGTCCTCCTGCCCAGAGCTTTTGTCACCATGCCTTTTGTTATTTTGAAGTTACTTGATTAGAAATGAATCATTGTACAAACCTGATGTCTCAAGATTTTCATCCCTTGTGACCCAGATGTGTGTAATGGCTTTGTGATCTAGAGGAATGGAACTGTCCTCCTGCAAATGATAATGGCTCCCATTTCTGAAACTCCTTTTTTAAGATGCATTCTGTCTGCATCACCCAAGCACCTGTTAGAGTGAGACCCTGAGAACACAGAGCAAATGACATATTAGCCCTCTTCATTTCCCCTTAATGTTTTCTAGGGACTTTCCCTCACATTGAATAGCAACTCAATTCCACCGCTTCCAACAGGGGCTGGCTCTTCCCCTTTTGCCCATCCCAATGCCCCTTCTTCTGACCATTTCTCTTTAACTGTAGAGGATCCAGCTGTCTCTCTTCCCTCAGAATCCTTTATGACCTCTGACCGGAATGTCCTTTCTTCACATTCCCATCACTCAGTGCTACCTGTCACCCACTATCTCAGCTGCCACAATCTCACTATCTCATCTCCTACAAAGGTCAAAACACTGCTGTCAGTTATCAAAAGCACGGGAAGGTGAAGAGTTTCATCCCAACAAAATCATACCTTGTTTAGGTGTAATCAGTCAGCCAATGGACTGCTAACAAGCTTTCCACTATGGTTCAGGCTCAGTGTTAGGCACTGGGTGTGGTTGAGTGGCTTACCATACCTCTGACTTCTTGAAGCCTGTTGCATGACACTGTTTCTAGGGAGACATTAACAAATATCTACTCATCCTGGATAGGGAATGTCAACAGAGAAAGTAGGGGCACCGTCAAAGTCAATTGGTGAACCAATAAGTTTTGTGGGGGTTACTTGAGTATGGGTCAAGGGTAACCTATAGGAGCAGAAAGAGAGCTGTGTCACCAAAAGGTCACCCCAGCATGGATGGCAGCTCATGGAAGCTGCAGGCAGCTCAACAGGTTGGACAGGGTCTCTTCCTGCAGGACACCATGCCCTCCCTCCCCTTAGAACATCATGTGTCCTGTGGAGCTCTCCTGCAGGACACCATGCCTCCCTCCCCTTAGAACATCATGTGTC
>JAQHUG010000211.1:959444-989743 GCA_028555095.1 Dicrostonyx torquatus
TTTATTAGGGTTATGGAGGAAAGGGGGAAGGGGAGAAGAAGAGAGACAGAGGGAGAGGGAGAAAGAGAGGAGATAGAGAAGAGACAGACAGAAGTGGGGGGAAAGGGGAGAAGATGGGGAGAGAGACAGAAGCTGCCTCTCCGAGAGGAAGACGGAAAGAGAGAGCTCTCAGGCTGGAAGCTGAAGATCAGCCTGCCTCAGCGGATGGGGGAGGGAGTAGGCGTGGCTTTTCTCTTAACGTGCCAGAGAACATTACACTGACATGGGTCGATGTCTGTTTCCGAAGACGGGAAAGTTTGGGTAAAGGAAGAGGACTTTGTCCAAAGCAGGCGTGGTCAGTCTGTCCTGTTGTAGAAGCACAGGGGTTATTAAAATTTAATAAGAAAGAGTGAATTGTGGGC
Organism: Dicrostonyx torquatus; assembly: GCA_028555095.1. Classification (NCBI taxonomy): domain Eukaryota; kingdom Metazoa; phylum Chordata; class Mammalia; order Rodentia; family Cricetidae; genus Dicrostonyx; species Dicrostonyx torquatus. The sequence goes on from JAQHUG010000211.1 coordinate 959,846, forward strand.
CTAATTTCATTTAAGATATTTATAAGCAGGCTCCAGCCGCACTTGTTTTTCCTTGGCAGCTGCAAACCTGCTGCCCGCAAGACAAAGGCCAGAAGGTTTTGCCACTTCCCCTGTTTTGTTGTGTAGATCGCCTGGGAAGAAGTGTTGGCTCCAAAACTGGTAGAATTAAGGCAGGTGTTTTGCTAGCCCCGTGTCCCCCGGAAAAGGAATATTAATGAGGATTCCACCTTGGTTTACCTGGGGGATAAGAGGTGTTTTGTAAAATAAACGCGGGTAGCTCTTCAGGATGGAAAAAGCCTGAGATGCCCTTCTGAGATGACTGTGCAAACCGTGTCTCGTTATTTCCACGTGCCTCTGGACCAATACACTTAGGGCAAAGTATTAGTCTCTATGTTGGGGCCACGGTCCCCAACACAGAGACACCTAGCTTCATAGACTAAGTGGCTGCTGGGCTCTCAGTTGTTCTGTTATTGAGTAAAACAGCTAACAAATCCTGTTGTAATTTATGTTTATCCTATTGTTTGCTCACCTAGAGAACCCTGAGTAACATATCACAGTTTAGAATCAGCAATCCGTGGGGATTCTACCACCAACCCTGTCTACATAAAGTGGGCATCATGCTAGAAAACAACCAAAATAAAATTGAAACAAACTCTGGTGTGCTTTTCATTTCTATCGCTTCAAGCTGTACTTTTAAAAAATTACTGTTTTTTTTTTTTTGTTTTGTTTTGTTTATGTGTATGAGAGAGTGTGTGTGATGGTGCCCGGTGGTGGAGCTGTCAGAGCCTAGGACAGGGCATCAGATGCCCTGGAGCTGGAGTTTCAGGCCATTGTGAGTCACCCAACATGGATGTTGGGAAACAAACCCATATCCTCTGCAGGAGCAGAAAGTGTCTAACCCACTGAGCAACTTTCCACCGCCCAAGTTCTTGTGTTGAAACTACAACAAGAGAGAGACTGGAAATTTTAATGTTTGGTAGTTTGAATGCAATTGGTCCCAATAAGCTCATAGGGAGTGGCACTGTTAGGAGGTGTGGCTTTGTTGGAGTGGGCGTGGCCTTGTTGGAGGAAGTGTCATTGTGACGGCAGACTTTGAGGTTTCCTATGCTCAGGATACCACCTAGTGTCAGTCGGTTCCCTGTTGTCTTTAAGATGCAGGACTCCCAGCTCCTTCTCCAGCACCGTGTCTGCCTGCACACAGCCATGCCCATCATGATAATGGACTAAACCTCCGAACTGTAAGCCACTCCAATTAAATGTTTTCTTTTCTAAGATTTGCTGTGGTCTTGGAGTCTCTTCACAGCAATAGAAACCCTAACAATAATGAATCTTATATGTGAGTTAGGTAGAAATTTATAGGTAATTAACTTCAGCTTCCTTCCAAATCAGGCATCCTTTCTGGCTGTTCCATTACCCTTGCCCTGGGCCACCTGAGTGTGAGCTTCATTTCTGATGTTGGCAGAAGCTGCACTTACAGCAGTGACTGGAGGATTTGAGGTCATCCAGGCAGGCTTCTGCGGGAAAGCATCGGGAAGTTCTAAAGCCTTCGTAGACATTTCTTCTCCTCTAGGTGTTTCCAACCACTTTCCCTGAGGAGGACCCTTCCTTACAAACCAATAGCTAACCATCTTGGAAGAGTTCCTGGAAAGTCGAACCTACCGATTTCACTTCATATACTCAGCTGTCTTAATTCTGAACTTGGAAAGTATCCCTTCTTTGACAGAGTCTGACCATTTCCTTGTAGACAGGTTTTATCTCCTCTTCAATTGCCTTTTTAAATAACCATCCTCCGTCACTATTCATATTACTTAATACTTATTTCCTTCAGCTTTATGATCCCTTACCTGGTAAGGATAAAAGTAAATATTTACTGCTCCTTTTTCTATTGACTTAGGTGCTTTCAATTCTTAGAATTCCTTAAAACAAATATTTGGCATACTGATTTTTGCCCATTTTACAGATTAAAAAAATGAAGATTTAAAATCTTACCTGCTCAAAGACAGACCAATTGTGGATGTTTGTCTAGAGTTGTCCCTGGCAGAGTTCCTTCTACTCCCCTTGCCTGAATTGTAAATTGTGCAAAAAATCTGTTTCTAAGTGATTTTGACATCAGTGGCTAGATGGTCTTTATATTTATATTTGTGGGCTCTAATATTTGGTGACCTTTAGACAATAATAAAATGTTGTAGTGCCCATCTTTATTTTTTCATTCTGTGCATAACTTAACTCAAACCATTTTAATTGACCGACTATTTCACTTGAAGAAAAGCAGTACAGTACTAACCGGCCTCAGAAGACCAAACTCTACCATAAAGACAAGGCCCATGGAGGATGACAGTCTGACAGCTCATAACCTTTCTATTTATGTCCCCTGACTCTCTTCTCATTCTATAAAAAATCCTTTGTACCTCTGAGTGTAGCAGGCTTTTTCTTTCGGGTCACCAACCAGCTCTCAAATAATGACATGGAGACTTCTTATAAGTTATAAATGCCTTCTCTTACATTCTACTAGCTCTTATAACTTAGCCTGGTCCTCTTCATCTGAGCTTTGCCATTCCTTCTGTTTATCTTACTTTCACTGCTTCTTGTGTCTGTCTGTCTGGCAGCTGCCTGGTTTCTAACCCTGGGTGACTCCCTCTCTTTCTCCCTTGTTCTCTTCTTCTTCTCCTTCTCTCTAGCCTAGATTTCACTTCCTACTTATTCTCTCTGGCCACCAGCCCTGCTTATCCTTCTCCTGTTAAGCTATTGGATGCTATAGTTTTTTTTTTATTAGACCAATCAGGTGCCTTGGGCAGGCAAGGTGAAACAGATGTAGCAACACATGTTACATCATTAACAAAGGCTGCATAAACAAATGTAACACATCATTGCCTAGCTAAAATTATATTCCGCAACACCGAGACCCTTAACATAGTCTCTCGAGCAATAGCAACTTCCCTGTCATCCAGACACTAGCTCTGAAATGATCCTGGTTTCCGTCCTCCCAGTGATTGACGTTTTGGTAGGGAGCAGGTGGATCTGGGTGGAATAATATTATTACTGGAGGTATCCAAGCTCTCTGAAGCTAGAGCCCTAGATTTTTATTAGTGACACTGTGTCCTGGTCTGGAGATGCACCTCAGCTGGAATACTGGTTGCCTAACATCCATGAAGCTCTGGGTTCCACCCACAGCACCTCATAAGCTGAGTGTAGTGGCACTTACCTACAATCTCCGTGCTTGAAAGGTAGAAGAAAGATGAGTGGAAATTCAAAGATACCTTTGACTACATCACAAGTTTGGGTTCAGCCTGAGCTAGATGAAATCCTATTTCAAAACAAAGAAGCAAAACATAATCTTCCTAAATGCCTACATGTTCTGTTAAAATAGCACTATATTAAAGAGATATGGAGAGAGTGGACAGCCTTGTCTCGTTCCTGATTTTAGTGGAATCACTTTGAGTTTCTCTCCATTTAATTTGATATTGGCTTGCTGTTGGCTTGCTGTATATCGCTTTTATTGTATTTAGATATGTTCCTTATATCCCCAATCTCTCCAAGACCTTTATCATAAAGGGGTGTTGAATTTTGTCAAATGCCTTTTCAGCATCTAGTGAAATGATCATATGTTAAAATAGTGAGAGACAGATACTTGGGACACCCTTTACAGTCAGCCTTTTGCTGAAGCAAAGCATTGCATCAAAGAATGAAGACTCCATGGAAGGAATCAGGAGGAGGAAGGAATTAGAACCCTTATTTGTAAATCTGGCTTAATTCCTATCATCTGAGTTAATCAGGGAGGAAAATGGTTAGGTGCTGATAACCACAGCACCTGTGAGCTGAACCCTCAACCAAATTCATGTAACCCAACCCCTCAGATGATGGGGCCCTGTAAAGACCTTGTCTCAATCCCCACCTTCCAATCTTTACATCTATGGTGGTCTGAATAAGAATGGCCCTCACAGGTTTATGTGAAAGCTTAGTCACCAGGGAGTAAAGGATTTGGAGGACTAGGAGGTGTGGCCTTTTGGATGTTGTGTGCCATTGGGGGTAGGTTTTGAGGTTTCAAAAGCCCATGGAAGGCTAGTCTCTCTCTGTCTCTCTCTGTTTTTCTCTCTCTCTCTCTCTCTCTCACCCACCTTCTCACCCTCTCCTCCTTTCTTTCTCCTCCTCTCCCCCTCTTCTCCTCTCTGTGTGCTTCATATGGAACAGGCGATAGCTGTCACCCACTTCCCCATCACCATGACTACCTTCAAGGTGCCATGTTCCCCTCCATGATGATAATGACTAAGCCTCTAAAACTGTAATCAAGCCCCCAGTTAAACATTTATTTTATAAGAGTTGCCTTAGTTGTGGTGTCTCTTCACACAATTAAAATGGTCATTTGCATATTTTAAAAATGTTATCATAAGCAGTTAATAGTTTTTTTTTTTTTCACCAGGGAATATCTGCAATGTCAGGAGACAATTTTGGAGGACCATGCTGCAGACACTGAGTAAGTAGAGGTCAGGAATGCAGCTAAACACCCTGAGGTGCACATCCCAGACCTAGGACACAGAGCCATCCTGCCTCAGCTCTCATCAGAGTTCTCCGAGGAGCCCTGCATCACACTCTGCTAACTTGCAGGCCTCTCCTCCTCCCTTTTCTTTCCTTCTTTCCCTTTGGTTTTTTTCCCTTCCCTAGTAGGCAGCTCTTCCCTCTTACTGATGCGTTCTTTTCCAACTTCTTTTGTTTCTTGATAACAAATGAAAGGAAACAGCTTTTCTTAGGTGAGTCAGTATTAAATCAAATAAACCTCATAAAATCAAATGATATAACTCTAAGAGGCAAACACCATGGTGGGATTTGGGATCCTGCTGAATGGGATACACTATGATGCTGCTTGCTCTGAGGGTTGGGCCTGCTGTAGATTGTTGTATACCACATTGTTTCCAGGAGATAAAGATTCCCTAACATGGAAAGACCCCGTATTGCCCAGTCTAAAGTGGTCTAATTTACTTCAGGGGGCTAAAATTCTATTACTAAAGACTATATTAGATTGCTCAAGCTGTCATAAAAATATACTGAAGAATAGGTGCTTAAGTAACAGAAATGGCTTGCCTTTCTTTTTAAAAAAGTATTACAGGGAGAGGGCTTCTGATCCAGCCATCTGACCCGGAGGAAATTTCGCATGATGGATGGAGATAGATTCAGAGACCCACATTCACACCAGAGCAAGGGACTGAGCTCCCAAGGTCCAGTGGGAGAGCAGAAGGAGGGAGAGGAGGAGCAAGGAAGTCAGGACCGCGAGGGACTGGCCCACCAACAGAGACAGTGTGCTTGATCTATTGGGAGCTCATCAAATCCAGCTGAACCAGGACTGAATGAGCATATGACCTAACCGGACTCTCTGAATGTGGCTGCCAATGGGGACTGACCAAGAAGCCAATGATAATGGCACAGGGACCTATTTATCTCTTCTGCAGAACCTATTCTATATGGATGCACACCTTCTTAGACCGAGATGGAGGTGGGAGGGCCTTGGGCTTTCCACAGGGCAGGGTATCCTGCCCCATCTTAAGGAAGCAGGGGGAGGGCGGTGGGGTAGTGGGGGAGCAGGAGGGCCTGGGACAAGGGGAGTAAATGTAAATTTTTCTTTTAACAATAAAAAAAATAAAAAAAAGAGTATCACAGACTTTATTCATATACTTAAAAGTATTCTCAGTCTTAAAGCCATTGACTTTTGACTGGGGGGGGGGGTCACAGCCATGTATATAACTTTGCTGTGTTGTTTTCAAGAGTTTCTTATTATGTAGCTGTTCTTTGTTTCTTTTAATTGTAACTTGTTTATTATTTATTTATTTTTATTTTTTTAAGGATTCTTCTCTCATATATTACATTCCAACTCCCTCTGCTCTTCCAGTCATTCCTCCCGAAGTCCCCCTGTAGGTGTGGGTGCCATTTGTAGACAGAAGTTTCTGTCTTGCCTGGTCCTACAATCATTCAGTTCCATTATATCAAGTATAAATTGTTTGGCCTATTAGCTCAGGCTTATTATTAACAAGCTCTTACAACTTAAATTACCCTATAATCCTTGTCTGTGTTTAGCCACGTGCCTTGGTACATTTTCTCAGTGTAGTATTCTCATCTTGATCCTCTGTATCTGGCGAGGGATTGCTCTCTGCCTTTCCTCTTCCCATATTTCTCTTAGTATGGTTACTCCACCTATACTTTCTGCCTGGCTACTGAACAATCAGCTTTTTATTAAATCAATACGAATTACAAATCTTTACAGTGTACAAGAACATTATCCTATAGCACTTCCCCTTTTTTCTCTTCAAAACAAGACCCTGAATCTAATCTCGTTTGTTTAGCTTTTTTCCTGACCATTATCCATAACAACTTGTAATCAACACACTAAACAAAGACAAATATCCATAATCAATTTTGGGAGGAATGTGGGTGTAGTTTATTAGGCTATTCCCTGCTGTTTGGGGACACTGATAATCTTATGAGGGACCCTGAGAAAATTTAAGTTTATGGTCAAATCCTGAGTGGAGTATTCTGTGAGGCTGGATCACCTCAACCAGCAGTCTTGAGGCTCTGATGGATATAGAACTCAGAGGAAACTGCAACAGAGGTACTCTGAAATGTTGGCTCTTCTGAACCATCCATTACCATTGGAGATTTTTCAGGGGGTCTTCCTTGATTAAACCTAATTTTTCTTAACCCAGAATAAATTCACAGTCCCTCATTTCCTATGAAAACAAAAGCAAAACCTCTTCTCCAAAGTAACATATCTTTTGATTTAAATTTTTAAGTCAAAACACTTTCAAAATATATAGGTTGAATTAATCCAGCAACATTTGTCATCAAATCTTTTAGCAGCTGTTGCTCCTTCCTCATCAGTCAAACAATTCAAAGAAAATTTAATAACATATGATACTCAGGTTCTTAGTGTATTTTTCCATCTTTATGTGACTTTTCTTTTTTTTACTCTATTTCTTTCATTTTTATTTTTTAGTTTTTTGAGATAGGGTTTCTCTATGTATCTTTGGCTGTCCTTGAACTCATTTTGTAGACCAGGCTGTCCTCGAACTCACAGAGATCTGCCTCCTCTGCTTGTCAAGTGATGGGATTAAAAGTGTGTATACCACACTCAATTATTTCTTTTTTTCTTTTTAAGGACTTGCTCTATCCTTTTTCTTTTCTCTCCCAAGCCTATGTATATTTTGAAACACACTCTAAACTGTTTAGAGGCTTTTTTTTTCTGAATCTATCTTTACTGTATATCTCTATCTTTTTCTGAGCATACGAGTCTTTAATTTGCTAAGCGATATGGCTTTGGCAACTGGCTCTGCCCATTTCTTAGCTTTTTGAAAGTCTAGCTTCATGGCAGAGGTACAGGCAGGAGCCAGGTTTATTGCCACAACTCTGTGGAGTTTCTAGGTCCATACCACCCCCAAGAAGCATGCTTTCAACTGCTCATAAACACCACTTAAGTGTTCGGTGGTAGGGCCTCTTAAGAGAATTGCAAAGTTTTTGTGGCCAAAGGTGAGTCAGGAAGCCTCTCATAGAGGAGCCACACCTCTGCTTGCCTCTAGCAAACAGAGCCCACAAGAGAAAAGACGCTATCTAGAAGCTGAACTTGACTCTCTTCTTGTCTTTCTAGAATCTTTTTTTTTTTTTTTGAGTTTTCTTAGGCATGTCAAAATTCTTGCCAAACACTTGGGTGCCATTTGTAGGTGGAAGCTTCTGTCCTGCCCTGTTGTCCAGTCCAAATAATCACACAGAAACTATATTAATTATAACATTGTACAGAAACTATATTAATTATAACATTGTTTGGCCAGTGACTCAGGTGTATTCCCAGCTAGATCTTAAATATTAAGTTAACCCATTTCTATTATTTTTGTATCGTACCATGAGACTCGTGGTTTGTTACCTCACACCTTGCTTCTTGGGTGGCCACGTGACAACTGCCTACCTCCACCATCTTTCTCCCTGTATTAAGTTTAGCTTTCCCACCTGGCCAGATTTTTGCTCTGACAGAGGCTAAAGCAGCTTCTTTATTAACCAATGGTAATAAAACATATTCATAGCATTCAGAGAGGAATCCCACATCATCTCTCTTTTTCTGTCTAAATAAAAAGATTTTAACTTTTTTTTTTTTGAGACAGGGTTTCTCTGTGGCTTTGAAGCCTGTCCTGGAACTAGCTCTTGTAGACCAGGCTGGTCTCAAACTCACAGAGATCCGCCTGCCTCTGCCTCCCAAGTGCTGGGATTAAAGGTGTGTGCCACCACCACCTGGCTAGGTTTTAACTTTAACATAGTAAAATTACCTATAACAAAACAGGTATCAAGCAAGAATTACAGTTATAATATTTAGTCTACCTGTATCTGGCAAAATTAAGGAAAATATTCTATTATTTATTTTATCTTTGTGAGCTACAGAATCGTAACAAACATACAAAGGACCTAGTTCAGACCCACAGGGTTGTGATTGTTGTTTCAAGTTTCTGTGAGCCCCTATGAACCCTGCTTGTTGATATTGTAGGCCCTGTTCTTGTGTTGTCCTTGATGTCTCTGCCTCCTACAATCCTTCCTCCCCCTCTTCTACAAGGTTCCCTGAGCTCTGCCTAAAGTTTGACTGTGGGTCCCTGCATCTGCTCCCATCTGTTGCTGTATGAAGCTCTCTGATGACTGTTGAGTTAGGCTGAAGGCTTTGAGATAGCAGAATATCATTAAGATTAATTTCATTGACTTTTGTTTTGTTTTCTTGGCCAGTTGTGTTTGGTTCTATCCTAGGTCTCTGGGCTATCTGATACCTGGATCCTGATCATCCAGGAAATGTCACGTGTGGGCTCCATCTTATGTTGTCAGCCTCAAGTTGGACCAATCATTGCTTGGGCACTCCCACAGGTTCTATGCCTCCATTATCCTAGTACATCCTGCAGGCAGGACTAATTGTAGATTAAAGGTTTTATGCCTAGGTTGGTGCCCTGGTCTCTCTACTGGAAACCTTGCCTGATTACAGAAGATGACCAGTTCAGTCTTGCCTTTATGGTCACTGCAGTGTGTCCCTGTGTGTAACATGTGGGCCTGATAGTTGGGGTTTTCTTTCTGCCCGGTTCCAGCAGCTGAAAGCCCCAAAGAAAATCACACAGAGGCCTCCATTAGATATAAACTGATTGGCTCAAGCTTTCTATTAGCTTTTATAATGTATATTAACCCATTATCCTTATCTATATTAGCCACATGGCTCGGTACCTTTTTCAGTGGGGCAGATCACATCCTGCTTCTTCAATGATCTGAGCAGGACTGGGGAGGAATGGGCTTCCTCCTTCCCAGAATTCTCCTGTTCTCTTTGCCCACCTTTACTTCCTATCTTGTTGTCCCACCTATACTTCCTGCCTGGCCAATCAGTGTTTATTGAAAACATGATTGACAGAATCCAGCCTTTCCGTACCACCTGTGTTCCCCATTACTAGGAGTCTTTGGTAAGTTCTTCCAGTCTTAGAAGATTGGTACCTGAGATCAAGGCGTCAACAGGCTTATGGTTCCAAGGTCATTCTCCCTGGCTTGTAGACACCCATTTTCTCCCTGGAACTTCACATGCTCCTTCCTCTGTGTGAAGCGTTTTTATTCTAATCCATACCTCTAAGGACACTAGATATGCTGACTTGGTGCTTGTTACGACCATCGTTCCAAACCTCATTTACATCATTAGAGACCATATCTGCAGATAGAGTTATACTGAGAGCAGCTGGGAGGCTAAGACTAACGAACATGTGAATTTTGGGAGTGGGCATTGGGAGGACAAAGCATTAAAGTCATAACAAGCACCTGAAACAATTTTTCTTTTATCTTTTTCTACTTTTCTATTCCATGTTAATATTGCTATATACGAGATGTTTTGGAGACAGGGCCTAAGTATGATCTCAAAATTGCAGTGCTTCTGTCTTAACTTTTTTTAGTGCTAAGATTCTAAATGGGCACCATCAAGCCAAGTGCTAAAGTCTGCTTTAGTGAAATCATTAGAAATCCACAGTTTCAGGTGCATGCCCCCTCAGAGGCATATCCCTGACCTTCCAGAATACTTCTGAGATGGTTTCTCCATGACTCAAATTGTGTCCCTTCAGAATCCATTTCTTGGGATCGTTCTTTGTGATGTGGTCTCACTTGGAAGTGGATTTGTGCTTCTGGTGACTTGCAGTCGTCCAGAATGAGGTTGTTTGCGCCCCTTGTGATGGCTCCTCATCTGCTTCTCTCCATCCCTTCTTTCTTCTTCTCTCTTTCCCTTCAGCCTGTCCAAGTCACTGATTTCCCCAGACATTTACCTTCCCTCTGCCTTTTTCTTGGAATGAATGCTCGTCCCACTCTGCAAGTTTATCCCAAACTGCCTCGGAGAAGGCATTGAGAAATGTTTTCCCTTTTCTTTTTAAGGTACTCCAGTGTCTAATTAGAATGATTTCACGTGTACAGTTCTCGATTTATGTTGGTGAGCTGATTTTGCATCTTAATTTATTTTGCATGATTGTAACCTGCTTCCACGTCTCTAGGAAGGCAGACCGCGGCTCAGCCTTTTGTCTGCTCTAAGACCTTAGCAGCTCTTCCTTCCTTTGTAAGAGGAAGAAGAGTAACATTAGCCTTCAAGCAAGTATCTCAGTCCTTTTCTTTTAGCTTGCATTGCTGGCTGATAAATTCGCATCAAATCAACAAGTGACATTTCATGGCTTGGACGTTTAATGGAAGTGAAGTATTCCATGGCTCCGTTTTCCTTCTGCAGTGCCAACCAACACTATTTCAAATACCAAGCAGACATATTACAGAGAGAATATTCTAGAAAGTTAAAGACTTCTCTGCACATTCTGGTCAGCTGACTGTACAAAGCATACAGCATGCTAAGGAAATAAGATGCAAGGGCGAGGGCTGCCTGTTACTGCAGCAGAGCCTGTCCTGCCTGGACTAAACAGCCATCCTTATGCAAAATGCTTTGTGCTACTTTGCAATGGGAATGCTTACTCATTTCAAATATTCACATTCACACGCACATGGTAAGGTAGGGATGATATAAGTCCTACTCCTGCATGGTCCTTAGATCTCAGTGTTGTATTCTGGTGTGGTTTGAAAGATCCCACAAGCAAAGAGCTTCAAGTTATATATGTGGTACTTGCTTCCCACAAATCCATTTGTTTCATCTCAAATTAAGCCCTCCATTATGTCATGAGCTTATTTACTGTGTATGATTGGCAGGTAGAAAAGGTGCCTCAGTAAGTGTCTTTGTCTCAGGGGAAAGCCAAGACTCTGCTGCCATGTGGGAGAGGCCATGTCCTCTTCACCTTAGGAGCGGAAGCAATGAGAGAGGCAGTTTATCCCAGAAGGCCTGTCTCCAGGAAGCAGAGGATCCTTGGTGTTGGGTTTAGGTCAGCTTTTTGTTGTGGCACAGAGAACCGTTCTCCACACTGATTCCAACTTTTTTTTTTTTTTTTTGGTTCTGTGAACTTACATGTCCTGATTAACTTCTTGAGATTACTTCCCCATTCAAAAAACTGGAAAAGAAAAAAAAACATTTGGTAAGGTGCCCACTCTGTAGTAAGCATCTAATAATGCCGTTAGAGCAAGCTGCAGCTCAGAGCACTGTTTCTCCCTGATACTGCAGAGAACCCACTGAACAGTGGTGCTCCTGGTACAACAGTCAGGAAAAAAAAAAGAGAAGAAAAGAGAAGAGAAGAAAAGAAAGAAAAGAAAAGGAAAAGGAAAGAAAAAAAAAACAAACCAAAGAGTTTCAGTTTGGGCTTGGAGGAAAAGATAGTGTTTGCAAGAAGTCATTAAATGGGGATGATTTGGGCAAATGATGTATTTCACTTAGGGATATTCAAGATAAGTCTGGGAGATATAAAACAAACTACCTGTGTATTTGAGGGTGGGGTGGACCTGTATATCCGAGGATGGGGTGGACCTGTGTATCCAAGAATGGGGTGGACCTGTGTATCTGAAGATGGGGTGGACCTGTGTATCTGAGGATGGGTGGACCTGTGTATCCGAGGGTAGGATGGACCTGTGTATCCGAGGGTGGGGTGGACCTGTGTATCCAAGAATGGGGTGGACCTGTGTATCCGAGGATGGGGTGGACCTGTGTATCTGAGGATGGGTGGACCTGTGTATCTGAGGATGGGGTGGACCTGTGTATCCAAGGATGGGTGAACCTGTGTATCCGAGGATGGGGTGGGCCTGTGTATCTGAGGATGGGGTGGGCCTGTGTATCCGAGGATGGGTGGGCCTGTGTATCCAAGGGTGGGATGGACCTGTGTATCTGTGGATGGGTTGGTCTGTGTATCCAAGAGGGGAGTGGACCTGTGTATTTGAGGATGGGGTGGGCTGGACCCAGATGCTCTTCCATTTGTTTTTCTCTTTCTTTGAACTCATCTTGCTTTTATAATAAGACAAAAATGTAGAAATGATTTCCAGGTAAGCGCAGGCAGATGTCAGGTGTCTGGAGTGGTGGTCTTTCTGCAAAACACATAGGCAACCCGTCCCACGTCATGTGGCAGATCAAAGGCTTCCTGTTTCTTGGGCAAGCATCAGATGCCTGACCCTTATGAGCTCTGGATGCTGTTCAGAGAAGATGCCTCCAGCAATCTCATCATTTAAGTTACTGACTCACAAAACTTAGAGCTAATCATATCTACCCTTCTCATCTGGTAGCTAAAGGGAATGATTCTCAGAGATATTAAATGATTTATGGAAAGCCATACAACTGATCAGTGGTAAAGTTAGGATAAGAATCCAAGGTCTATAACTTAAGGTCTAGTAATTTTTTTTTCTTATTCCAAAGTTGCCACAGGAAGCCTTGATTTTTCGATCTAGAAGGAACTTTAGCTCTGTTTCTGTAAAATGTAGACACAGAATTAGTAAAATAACCTATGATCACTCACTGAGTAGCTGAGGTCACACGCAGAGAGTTTAGATTTAGCTGTTTCACCAACTGTTTCGTGTCAGCCTTTATTCTTGTACCAGGAAGTGCGCTTTGTGTATTTCATACCCACTCATGGAATTTTTTTCTTCTTGCATCTCCCTACTGTCTCAAAGGAAGCACCGACGGACTGCGGCCACATCTGACACGGGACTGATTCTGTGCAGATAAACTGTTCAGACTCCCAGTGCCAAAGGTGTGAGAAGCTGGTGGCCCAGACTATGTAAGCTGGTTTGTCTTGCTCAGAGCACCCTGCAAAGCCAGCCCTTTCCATTAGAGTATATAGAGCCTGAACCAGCCAGCAGACTGAAGATCACCCCACAGGCTCACCACCAGGCACTTAGTTTTTCCTTTCAACCTTGTCCATTCGACATTACACAGGGAAGTGTTGCTCCAGTCTGATACTTGTCTGCAGAGATGCCCCTAAGGTGCCTGGTGTAGTGGAAAATGTGGCTGATGAGAGATCCTATGAGATTTAGGCAAAGAGTGGAACAGTGTGGAATGGCCTGGAAGAAAGGAGAGAGAACAGATGTTTGTGGATACCTATCATGTGCCAAGTACAAGTATTGAACCGTATTCCATGCAGCAAAATACCAGTCAAAAATCACTTAGTGGTTTCTGCGTTCTGTTGAGGTCTCTGTGTCTTGCTTCATCAGAGCCCAAGACCAGTGTATTAGAATGACATGATGTCAGGAGGACCTTGTCAGATGATGCAGAAAAGAAACCATGCAGCCTCTAGCTGGTCTGGTGCAGAAGACTCTCCTTATGTGGCATAGACAGGAAATGAAGAGTTACATGTTGGAGGGAATGGGCCAGTGCATTCAGCAAGAAGTCGCATTACCTCTGTCCCCTGGTGCAGTGTCTAGGTGATTCATGTGTCATGGGTGGCATCAATGTCTGCAGTGTTTGTTTTGTCGTCTGCAGGATATCAGCTGTTCTTAAAAAATACTGAATAGGAAACAGCCTAATGCATATCCTGGGAAGAAATGAACTGTTGGGGACCTTTGCCCTAATAAATAATAATATATTACAGGAGGTTAGCAAAGAACTTTGATTTAGAATGTTTAACAGAGCCAGATAGGGCATTTGACTCTAGGAAGCTAACAAAGATACGGAGGCCATTGTCTCAAGGATGTTTGCAGAGATTCCCCTCTTCCTTAGTTAGCTATCCACAAAAGAATGTTTCCATTTACACAGGTGTGCTAGCTAGTTCTTCATTACCCCCCAGTTCCTGCTCACTGCCCTAAGTCCAGACCCCCCACCTCAAGCTAAGCTCCCCATTTCAGAGCTGTATATATACTGGTATTGTTCCTTAATAAAGTGAGACCTTGACAAGTGAAATTTGCTTGGTCTCCTTCCTTTCTCTCGCTCATGATTTTCAGGTAGAGCCTCTTCGGACCCTGAATAACAGTCCTGAATAACTGGACCCACAGGTCAGTTTCAATGAACCTCCAGGGAGGCTCAAAGGCTCTGAGCCTTGTGTGCATTCTTCAAGTGTTGGTGGGAACCCAGTAAGGCCTTTAATTTGTTACTTCACAGATCCACTGCAGTCACACAAAAAGTTTCTCAAATAAACACATCCTCTTTTACCTGTGCATCTGAAACATGCTTCCTCTACACCAGCAGTTCTCAGCCTGTGGGTCATGATCTCTTCGGGGTCACATATCAGTACAATTCATAATGGTAGCAAAGTTACAGTTTGAAGTAGCAATGAAATAATTTTACGGTTGAGGCCATCACAGCATGAGGAACTGTATTAAAGGACTGCAGCGTTAGGAAGGTTGGGAACCACTGCTTTACATTTCTTTGTTAAGAGCAAGGCTCTTCTAGCCTCATTTGAAGGAAGTAAAACATCTGGAGTAGGAGCCAGGAAGTTGAGGTTTATAGCACAGTCCATCTTGCCTTCCAGTTTGTAAATATTGAACAGTCATGCCCATTTATTGACACCTGGGGGAGACTATTGTTGGGCGAGTGAACTGAGTGTTTGCTGTGAAGACAATTCCAGATAACCAAACCATCTGGAGTCTAAGAAAATACATAAATAAATAGCTATTTACAAATACTGCTTCTAATTTTGATTTCCAGCACTTTCTTCTAACGGCAGTTATCCTTGCCACGAATCTTGAGACCCCAGATTTCTGTGCATTGTACGTTACCAATGGCTAAAGCATAAACCTTTTTAATGTTTAAGGGAAAAATAATTGTGTCTTAGGCCAAATTTCATTAAGATATCTTTGCTTTTGAAATTCCATCCCCTCATTTTCTACCTAAGTAAGTTGTGCCAGCTTCCAAAACACAGATCGATTTTCCTCATCCATCCCTTGTAGTTGTCATTCAACCCTTCCTCATTGGAGGCTGTGTCTATGAAACTTTGTCTGTGAACCATTTATTTGGGACTTCCTGGTGGCATCTTCTATGCTGTCTTATACTATTATTCAAAGTATATTAATTTCATTTTTCTCAGTTAGACACTAACCCCCTGAGAGTGAGGTCATTGAGAACAAAGCTTGAGTGACAAACGTTATGAAATATAACTCTCGTCTTTCAAACCAGGTTGTACACGTGAGCTTATGTAAGCCTGAGTAGCCACTCCCCTGGTTCTGTGTCAGCTGCTTACAGACATCCTCCAGAGCCCTTCCGGATGACTTGAGCTTGTGTCTAGGCATCCCCCAGGATGCTCATCATCTCTATTAGTTATGGTCACTGGGCTCTGTGCAATGGATTTGCTCTCCTGCTGCACAGACCTGTGCTGTTTGTTCTTCTCCTGGAGTTGGATAAGCTGTGTCTTAGTATACTCATATGAAGTGTGCTATCTTCATATCATGACAGTCATGTTGATACTTGTGACCCTTGCAGAGATTGAGTCACAGTGTGACTCTGACTTCATGATGAAGGTAAAAAATAAAACAAACTCACCTATGTTATACTTTTTCATCTGTTGCACCCTCTACCCCCAGATCATTTTATCAGAACTCCATACTCTTTCCATTGGTCTAAGCCTGGTTGAGTACCAGAAGATTGTCATATTATAGGAAAATCCAGTGGTTAAAAGGAGGGAAGCAATGCCAGTCAGTCCCAGGCCTTCTAGCCATGTCAGTTCCGGCACGAGGCACTCCAGGGAAGCAGTACTTGGATGTCGCAGTTCCAGCAGATGCCACAGCTGCTGTATTAAAGCTTCTGATCTGCAGTCTTATTTGAACCATTCCAGCCATTTCCAGCCATCCAGTGATGTCAGGGGTTAGTTGAACCCCCAACAGATGGTCAGGATAGGGCCCTGAACTTGAAGATGTCCCTTCCTGACAGCTTGCTGCTTGCTGGCAACCATTGACCAGTCCCAGAGATTCTTAGGAAAAGCACAGAGGTGGGTACCCACAATGCTTACCCTATAGTTCTCCTTCCCTCTGGTAAGTCTGTATGGTTTTTTTTATTCAATTCCAAGCAAGAGACTAACAAAGGCAGCCCCTCCTTAGGATCACTCTTGGCAGACGGAAGCTCTGTTGATCCCCAGTCCAGCAGTGGAACCTTTGTCCTGATGCCATGATGACCCACTCCCCTGCTTCTCACTAGACTTCCTTCACTCCTGCACTCACCTGCTATCTGTGGGTGTCATCGGTTGGACTCATGAGACAGGAACCTGACCCGACCTGCAGGTCCAGTTATTCAGGGTCTGAAGAGGCTCTACCTGAAAATCATGAGCGAGAGAAAGGAAGAAGACCAAGCAAAATTCACTTGTCAAGGTCTTGCTTTATTAGGGAACACATGCCAGTATATATAGCTCTGAAATGGGGAGCTAGGCTTGAGGTGGGGGGTCGGGACTTAGGGCAGTGAGCAGGAACTGGGGGTGATAAAATCGCTAGCTAGCACACCTGTGTAAACGGAAACATTCTTTTGTGGATAGCTAACTAAGGAAGAGGGGCTCTCTGCAAACATCCTTGAAACAATGGCCTCCGTATCTTTGTTAGCTTCCTAGAATCAATAGCCCTAGATGGCTCTGTTAAACATTCTAAATCAAAGGTCTTTGCTAACCTCCTGTAATACTTTATTATTAGAGCAAAGGTCCCTGACAGGAACCCAGGGGTGGCCTCTGCACTTGCGGGCCACTGTGATCATTTTTACCGGGAACCCAGGGGTGGCCTCTGCACTTGCGGACTGCTGTCGTCATCATTATCTGGCACCTTTGTGCCTACACCAAGTCTTTTACCAGACTGTCACACTCAAGGAAATCACCGAAGTCTCACCAACATTACGTAACGCTGACAGGACACAATCCTCCCACAAAATCACAATTACATTAAAATGGTCGTTATTTATGTCCCTTCAGTTTGGGACTTCTGATATGTAGCCGTTGAGAACAGAGCACTCTTTTTCATGGCCTTACTCAACGACTCCGCTTAACACATGTATATAGACCATATACCAGTACTTTACACAAACCTAGAGAAATCACGGGCTCAGGGATGAACTCATGTTGTTCCTTTTAGGCTATGGCCTCTACTCCATCTGTTGATTCAGGATGTAAAGGAAGGAAAGATGCAAGACCTTAAAGTAGGGAAGAAGGGAAGGGAGCTATGGTATTTAGCAGGGAAAGGCAAATGGGGATTGCATAGGTATCATGAGATATGGATGCTCTAAAGAGATTTTGGCCTGCCTACAATGTCACCAAAACTTGAGGCGTCTTCTGTTTGACGTCACCATTTGGAGGAACATATCTAGCATGTCTATTAGGAAGCCTTCCATGCCTCTGTTGTTCTTATTGCAATGAGCCTGCCCATGTCCTCGCTCAGGGATGCCCCATGGGCCGTTTCTTGAGCAGGGTTACCCACACATTGCCGGCCGCTGTGCATACATTGTCATTGCAGGTGGTGTCTACTGGGATGACCTGTGGTGGTGAGCGAGCCTGACACGTAAGTGCCGGTCACTGTGCCATTCATGTAAGCAAAAAGCAGCAATTACACTAGGATGGAAACTCACAGCTATTGAGAGAAAGCAAGTAGGGGAGCAAGGACCTCTCACTGAAAGGTTTCTGCACTCCGATAAACCTCTCCACTGATGCAATAATCCAGATCAGACCAAATCAAACCAAATTAGAAAAGCCCAAGTGTAATGGATACAACTCTTCCAGATGGCTTTCCAGCATCCCCACCCCCAGAGAGGAGACAGGAAAGGAAGACAAGAAAACCACATGTCTGTTTTTTAAACACCCCGTGGGACTGGTCTTGAGCAGTTTTAAACTTAAAGCCTCACGAATTACAGAATTGATAATACAAGGAAGCTGGCTGCCATTCTTTGTAAATGTCTCCACCTTCCAATTTTTCCAAGTGACAAGACATGTCATACACACGAAGCAACAGGCTTCTCATTTGGTGCCAACCACCCTTCAACACGTCATCACAAACTCTCTGCTGATGTCACCAGCTCTCTACTTTCCAAATGACTGGACCAGTCTGCATCTTCTGCAGCTACTATGTCATGAGATATGGCATGATTTATTCAAAAGGAACCTTGAGCAAGCAGAAAGTTACAACCTTCACAGTTTTCTCTGTGGGTGACTTGACTTTTGATAAACAGACTTTCTCCATCTCAGGTAATATTTGATCTTGACACAAACAGGTTTCTCCCAGAGGAAATTTGGAGAATTCATCTTAGCTGTTTGAGAGTTTCCCAGGAATAGACCTGTGAATTAAAATGCACCTGGTTATCTGAAGTCAAGTGTGAAGAGACACCACCATTTGATGGCAAGAACTGAGCCACCGATGTGGGGCTCTCTATTCTTACCTGTTGTATAGTTGGAGGCAGCACAGTCAACCTTTCCTGTCATGTTTCTATGCCCTTGTGATGCCAAGTTAATTAAGTACAAAATGCCAGAGCCTAAAAGAAAGATCAGTGGTGACTATCAGTCCCCACGGTCATTTACAGATTTTCAAGTAGGCTTTAGTTAGCACGTGTCTTAATCTTGTGTGAATTTTATTTTAGATTTTACTTTTGACTTATTCATGTGTAATGTACCTTTGGGATGTGCCTAGGTTGCAAGAACTTTCACAAAGGGATAACTCGGCCATTGAGTCAGAAAACCAGCTCCAGAGGGAGGTGTCATTCATTTCCAGAAGGCCTGGCTTGCGACTCCCTTTAGACCCCTTCACTAGATTGGCCACTTTTCTAACATCTTATTTTTGCCTATTTTTAATCTTTTCTTTCTTTCTTTCTTTCTTTCTTTCTTTCTTTCTTTCTTTCTTTCTTTCTTTCTTCTTTCTTTCTTTCTTTTTTTGTGTGTGGGGGTTTGAGACAGGGTTTCTCTGTGGCTTTGGAGCCTATCCTGGAACTAGCTCTTGTAGACCAGGCTGGCCTCGAACTCACAGAGCTCTGCCTGCCTTTGTCTCCCAAGTGGTGGGATTAAAGGCGTGTGCCACCACCGACCGGCCTATTTTTAATCTTTATATAGATAAAAATTTCAGTATACCTTTTAAATAGAGAGTCTCATGTTTCCCAGGATGGCCTTGCGTTTATAATGTAGAAGAGAATGGTCTCAAACTTCTGCCTCCTGCTCCTCCTCCCTCCCTACCCCTGTGAGTGCTTTGAACTGAGGGCATCATGAATGTTAGGCAAGCATCTTGGACTTTAGTGTCTGCCTTCTTTTGCTCAGCATATATTTTTCAGCCACGCTGTTGCAGGTCTAGTATCCTGCTGTGCGACTCTATTCCTTTAGTTACCTCTCCATCGCATGGAGACAGTTGAGTAGAGTCTAACTTCACGGTCGTGTGCTTCACATCTCAAGCATTGAGCTCACTGCTGTTGGCGGTGGATGGCATAGTGCACAGGCCTGCGTGTATTCCTAGGTGGAGCTTTGAGCTCACTGCTGTTGGCGGTGGATGGCACAGTGTACAGTGCCTGAGTGTGTTTGGGTGAGAAGATGCTAAATAATTTTGCACAGCAGGGATCGCACTGTACATTGCCGCCAACTACTGATGAGAGCTGCATCCAGCACCCCCTTCCTGCTACCCTGCTTTTCCATCTTAGACTCTTTGGTGGGTTATGTTGGTTTTGCATCTTAAAATCAGCCTGGCAGAGAGAAAAGAACTTGGCAGTAAAGAAAAATCCATTTTGAGCCTGTAACTCCTGAATTTGCTTCCCCTGCCCCCAGACATGTGACATAGCTAGTCACTTTACTTCTCTGAGCTGTTTCTTTGTGCTTAAAATGAGGTTAATAATGTCCCCAGGGATTCAAAGCCCTTGCTTCCAGGAATGCTGTGTGGGCCTTTGTGAACTCCTACTCCATCCTGTTTTCAAATCCACTCCTCTGTGCACTGCGGCTTACTCATCGGCTGGGGCTGCGCACAAAAAACAAACTGCAATCATTAGGTCAAGGTCATTTCTGGGCTGGCAAAGTTGTGGCCCAATGGGCCCGCTGCTTTCGTAACAGGGGTTTGGATATGGGATCACGGCACAGACAGCTCAGGGTTTGCTACCCTCCTCTTTACTAAGTGAGGGAATTAAAACAGAAGCCTGGAATTGTTTGAAGCTGTCCATGTTTTTGTACACCTAACTCTCTCATTTGCAGGCCAAATATGATAACTCGGTATGATAAAACACAATTTCACTTCTGAGGAAAAGAGTGTCCAAGAAATCTATCAGTGGTTGAACTCAGAAAGCCAATCTGGTCACAGAAGATACCCTGTTGGTTCTGCCCCTGGCCTCAGTTCAGCCATTGCTCCAGCTCCAACATGACTTCAGATAATGGGATAAAAAGATTCAGCTTTAGTTTAGAGACATTAGTTGCTTCTTTCCCTTGGATATGCAAAATGTCAATTATCTGACCCAGATACCTGGTAAACCTGCTTCTTATCACACGTGCATCCCCAGTCTCCCAACACAGCAATGCCTGACTAAGGAGAATCTCAGCATCAAAGAACCTTCCTCACTGTACAGCTCAAGGACCCGAAATCTTAGCAGGGGAAATGTCTTGCTCCCAAGAGGCTAGGAAGCAGGTGTGTCTGGGACGTGGAGATGACTCCAGGGGGCAAAGTGCGTACTGCGCAGAATCATGAAGAACTGAGCTCAGACTTGCAGAACTCGTGTGCAGTACGGCACAGCGGTGGAGTCTTTATTCCAGCTGTGTAACAGAGACGGGAGGCAGATAGGGTCTCTGGAAGTCCAGGGCACACCTAGCCTGGTACACGCAACAGAGAACAATAAAAGTCTCTGTTTCAAACAAGGGAAGGTGAGTACAGACACTTGAGGTTGTCCTCTGACCTCCACATGCACCTAAACTCATGCACACATACATTCTTATACATACGCACAACTCGTATACATACACATGTACGTACGCATACATTTGTAAAGGAGAAATAATTCTATGTTCTTGTTTATAGATGTAAAAACTAATGACAAAGGAAGACTGTGTCTTCTTAAATTTACTTAATATTATTCATAGAATTTTTAACAATTCCATCAGGGAAGTGTGAAGGTGAGCACAGACCAAACAATGAATGCCACACCTGTGACCTGTGGCTGCACAGGCAGCCCTGCATGCTGGAAACCATCACAAAGACTCCATCATTCAGACCCTTCAAGGTCTCCTTTGTGAACATTCCAAGTCCTCACCTCTTTAGAAGTTAGTCCCTGCTGTGCTGGTTTCTCAGACTATTTTGTATATTTCCCTATTATAACATTAATTCAGCTATCTATTTAGTTGTCTGCTTGTCTGTCTATCTACACTCCCAAGTACATCCCACAGTATTGGAGTTTAATTATCTCTCTTTCTTGAATTTAAGAGCTGTCCAAGGTTGAGCACCATGAGCAGCTGACCTTCGAATAGGGCATAATGGTTGTCACATAAGAGAGAAAGGAGAAATAAGGCAGGGAGGGGAAGGAAGAGAGGGAACAGAGAGAAGGGAGGGGCTCCTGTTGTCAAGGACGACTGTCATCTTGTACACTGAGCACCCTGCTCCCTTCTGTTGACACTTACATCCTGTGATTATTCAGGAACTGGCAGCCTTAAAACTCAACTGGAGCCAACCTCACAGTCTGCACCGAGAGGTGAATGGGTAAGTCAGGCTGGCCAATTCTGCGTTCTTTCTTCTGATGATAAGAGTTGACTATGAGACTTGCCAGATTGGCTGAACACAATACTGAGGAATTTATCTAGCCCCTTTTCTAGCCATGGGCGAGATGTCTGGGTCTGTGAATCTCCCCCAGTGTTCAGATGACCTGTCAACTCAGATTCTCCTGAACCTACAGGTGTCCTGGGGTATGGGAGTTTCAGTACTAAAACCCAGAACCTAGAAAGAGGTGGACTGACATGTTTGACATCTCAGCTTGGACGGTTTTTTTTTTTTTTTTTTTTTGATTATCTTAACCCAGGATAAGACTCCCTTGCAAATCATGTGTTGAAAAGCCCAAATCACTGTAAATATGTTACAAGGACTATGTTCTTAAAACATTGTTTTATCTTAAGTATTATAATAAAATTGAAACATAAATTGCGAGAGAGAGAGAAAGGAAGGGGCGGGGCATATTTCAGCATTCACAGCTGTCTGCCTCGGTTTCTCGGAAGGATACTGCTCCTCTGTTAGAAGGCGTATTGCAACTAAGAACTCAGAAGACAGCTTCATGTGGTCCATGTGTCGGTATCCCCAACTTACACCAGAGAAGAAGCCCTGGGTGTGCTTAGGGAGGCAACTGGGAAAGGGAAGACAGCTGGCAGTCTAGACCAGACTCCCCGGGGAGAATACTCTGGGCTCTCCCTTTTGAAATGCTTCCTGCACTTGACAGACCTCTCATAGAACAGCAGTGATGGCCTACTGACAACTCAAGTACTAAGAAGCTTGGGTGCTGTGACACTGGCAGCTGTGTCCCCATAGGTGATGTCCCCTTCTTGCTGATGACGGCCCCTGTGAGTTTTAGTTGGACTTGTTGCCCTCAAGAATAAAGTCTATATGGTCTCAAATCTCTTAAAGTTATGATGCCATATTTCTAACTGAGTAGAAATGCCAGGCCCCTGTGCCCTTTGCCCTTTTTCTCCCATCCTGCTGTTTGGAATTAGCATGTGTAATCAAACCATTTTTGCCTGTGTCAACGTGAACAATAGCCCAGGCATAGCAGTGTAACCCGGAAGACTCCCCAAACAATCTCCTGGAGCAGAGCGGCCATCTTAGTTTGCACCGTTTGGCTTAGGTTCATCTTCTTTATGTGTAAGTCATAATTATCATGGGCTTCCGATATTCAGAGATCAACCAGTCCACACAGATCACACCTGACATCGTCACCACTGCTGCTGAGG
This sequence comes from Dicrostonyx torquatus, assembly GCA_028555095.1. NCBI lineage: Eukaryota > Metazoa > Chordata > Mammalia > Rodentia > Cricetidae > Dicrostonyx > Dicrostonyx torquatus. Next base: position 983,056 of record JAQHUG010000211.1, read on the forward strand.
GACTCTGCCCATGGCCACACAGCCAGCTAGTGGCCAAGTCTCACCCTGATGGATGTACAGTCTATTTTCTATGTGCCAGGCTTTCCTGTGGCTCCCATTCTTTAATAACGCCCAGGTGCTTACTGTCTCAGCAACTGGGGCAGGAGTACTGTCCTCACCACAAGACAGACATCACTGAAGCTGTTGTCTGTGGATCTCAGATGAAAATCATGACTGTCTGAAGACACATCTTACCCCTTCCCCTTGGATGAGAACATGCTTTCTTGGACCCCATACATGCAATACAAATTCTTCACACAGTTTTCAAAGTGCTTGCCACCCATCCCGGGTCTATTCAAGGATACTAGAGACAAGGGCTTCCTCTGAACTCAGGTTCACTCACCTTAAGAAGTAGTTACTGTTTAGTTTTGAAAAAAGTGAAGCCATGGTCAGTTTCAGAATCCACTCACACAGGTAGGTTTTTGTTAAAATCACTAGTTCAGCTCATAATTCTAACAGTGAAAGGGAATTAAATATCAACTTTTTGAGCAAACAAGTGATCTGATTCAGGCACAACCTAGCAGGCTGTTGGTTAATGAGATTTAAAACATTATATAATTATTATAATCAATTTAGTGTCCTTGAAGCAGTCAGCCTATTTCCCTGAGCTGAAGCTTTTGACAAACACTCTTTTTTCTCACATATTTTCCAAACTGTAGGTTCTAATTCTGTGTTCCAGTTAATTAGCAATGCCTTTAATTTTAGACAACCCCTATCAGTTAAGATACCCAAAATTCCGTCTTTGTTTCCAAAGGTGTCTGTCTGTTGTTCCAGAAGGTGCTCAACTACCAAAATAAAGAGATGACGTGGCAGTTCGCAGGACGCTGCTGCCTCCTTGGGCGTGTGTCTCTCACGATGCCAACTAAATATAGATGCCAGTTTTAGGGCCAAGATGCCTGCAAATTTGAAAGATGTTAATAAAAGTATTGATTGGAAATACGCCACTTTGGATTCTTGGCCTCTGTAGGCACCTGCATGCACCTGCACTCTCTCTCTCTCTCTCTCTCTCTCTCTCTCGTCTCTCTGTCTCTCTCTCTGTCTTTCTCTCTGTCTTTCTCTCTTTATTTCTTTCTCTCTCTCTCTCTCTCTCTCTCTCTCTCTCTCTCGTCTCTCTGTCTCTCTCTCTGTCTTTCTCTCTTTATTTCTTTCTCTCTCTCTCTCTCTCACACACACACACACACACACACACACAAATAAATTTCAAAAAAATACCAACTTCAGAGGTGGATATAGTAGTATATACCCATAGTCCTGGCATTCGGAAGTCCAAAGGAAGAGGATCAAGAATTTTTACCCAACCTGTGTTATCTAGCACGCTCAAGGCCTGTCTGGGATACTGTAATGGTTTATATGTTTGAACTGGTCCCCAACTGGCAGCACTTGGAACCTTTGGGGTATGGTGTCTAGAAGACACATGTAGGGTTCAAAGGCCAGGATAAATGGAATAGATGGCCTCATTTGAGATCCATACCATCTGCTTATGGTCTTCAGAGGTATGGCAAACCCCAGAGAACTCTGAGCCCCACTTTCTACCCCCGTGAACTCTGTCGTGCTTCCCCACCACGATGGATCATACTCTCTCAAATTGGGAGCAGAGTAACCCCTTGTCCTTAAGTTGCTCCCACAGGTATTTGGTCACAACAGTAAGAAAAGTAACAAATACACATTTGAGGCCAACCTGGGTTACATGGCAAGACCCAGTGTGTTTGAGGCCAACCTGGGCTACCTGGCAAGACGCAGTGATAAATGTATAAAATGGCAACATCGGAGACCTTCCCCAAAAATGCCATCTAACGCATAGTTCCCATTTCTCTTTCATTCCCCAACCCTCTTGATCCTAGAAGATGACGGTGGTGAGTCACGCAGTTTCGAAGGTGTCAGAGTTTCCATTTCAGGGCCGTATTTCAGATGGAAAGGAACATTTCCTCCGGACGGAGTGAAAAAGTTCCAGTTATGCTATTACTGTTGATTTGTCTATGAGATTGTCTTTGCTCAACAGTTGCAGTGGTTCCCACTCTTCAGAGAGTGCACTCTGTTTGTTAGAACTGGCTCCATTTTGTTCTGTAAGCAGGTGTTGAACACCCAAAAGCCATTTGCTCATTTGGCAAACGTTTGTCGAATCCCTCTCTAGATGCTCCAGGTAGTGGTGCTGAGTTCTGAAGACAGGAAGTGCTCAAGAAAGAAACACCCCACTTCCACGATTTCTTAGTGTCCTGGGAATGAATTAAAATGTAGCTAGTTTCTATTTAAAGCCTCCATATAAGGGCAGAATGAGGACGGCATACATTCTCTGTACATCAAGTTAAGGCCCACTCTTAGCCGTTGGCACATCTGGGTGACGGGTAATTCTGTCATAGACACTATTAAGAGTCGCTGTCCTAGTATGGGACTTCTCAAAGGACCTCAACTCTAGATTTGCAAGACATTGGGCTGAGAATATAAATAAGCTTAGTCCGGACTTCTGGCCCATAGTAACCATAGGGTAATACATTTGTGTCATTTTAAGCCATTAAACTGGCAATTTGTCACAGAGCAAGAGAATATAAGAACACAGTCTCCTCTGCCCTTTATGATACGCCATGCTTTTATCCAAGCCTACATAGTCTCTGAAACTACCAGAGTTGCTGTTTTCATGATACCTAAGAAAAAGTGTAGGCGGCTGAGAGTCAGAGGCTGAGACCTCTGTTGAAATGGTCCCTGGGGACCCATAAAGCCTCTGTCCATCCTCGCTCTCGAGAGATTTCCCACAGGTGCACCTTGAAACCACAGTCTTCTTTCATGACAGTGTAATGGCTTATGATCTCAGAAGATATAGAAAACACAGGTTCTGCTTTTCATTACCGTGACAGCAACAGAGGGAAGCACTTCCCAGACTCCTTGGATTTACTTTCCATGGAAGTGAGGGGGAAGTGCCGTTGTGTACGGCAAAGGGTTACTGTCTCTCATTTGTTCTGATCATCCTATGGTGATGGAAATGGAAGACAAACATCTCCATAGATTTTCTGAACATGCTAGTGAGAATCAACACTGTTGGGAGGCTGTGGTATGGTCGTTCCTTGGGGATCTTGAGAGGAGACGCCTGGGGAAATGGAAGGAGAGAATGTGTGAACGCCTCAGATAAAGCGTCAGATATGACACTTTTTCTGTCTGAAAGAATTGAGCCCAGCACTCGGGAGGCAGAGACACGCGGATCTCTGTGAATTCGAGGCCAGCCTGGTCTACAAGAGCTAGTTCCAGGACAGGGTCCAAAGCTACAGAGAAACCCTGTCTCGAAAAACCAAAAAAAAAAAAAAAAAGAAGAAGAAGAATTGAGCGATGGAGAAAGAGGTAAGATGGGAAAGGTGGAAGACGAGGAGGGTCAGCCCAGGGAAAGTCATGCAAGCTCACCAGAGGGAATGATACTCACCAGCCAGCTTGGACTATAATAATTCTGCATAGCAAAGACTTTCTTACTTGTATGCTTACTCATTGAAAAGCAAAATCAGAATATATGTATAGATACATGTATATATATGTGAATACATTTACACAATTCTTTATTGATTCTTTGGGAATTTCACATCATACGCCCCAATCCTGCTCACCTTTCCATCCTCCATATCTGCTTCACCACTGCAGCACCTTACTCCCCCAAAACCCCCAAAATTAATTAAAAACAAAACAATGCAAACCAAAATCCTACCTCACTCTCCAACACCTCTTCATTTGTCCTAGTGGCATTGGGAGTTGTGATGTGTTTTGCATTATACCTTTCTGTCCCCAAGCAGCCCCACCTACAGATGTTCATTAAGGTGAGTCATTGGTCTGACTCAAGGCCTCCGGCACACTATCATCCCTGGACCCGAAACTCCTCTTGGATATCCTGTTGTTGCGCCAAGACATGGAGGTCCTGCAGCTATTGCTTTGCAGGACCAATCCGTTCCCCTTTCAGCAGGTCATAAATGGGGTAGACGCTAGGGTGGGTCTGAGCCAGCACTCCCACACCCATGTTGAGGGTGGGGCCATCTCTCCTGAGCGTGGAGACCAGCTCTCCCATGAGGAACAGGGCCAGATCTCCTGCTGCAGTGTCCAGTGAGGGCAGGGCCAGCTATCCCAGGGTCAGTGAAGGGTATGGCTGGTTGAGCATCACCCTCTGATTTCAACAGCCATGGATCTTGTGAAACCTGTGGTAACATCAGGGATATCAACACAGACCCCAGCCACAGCAGGACCACAGACTCAGACATGGCCCTAGGCAGCAGTCCAACCCGGATGTCATCATGTCCCCCATTTAGATCAGCGTGGCCCTGGTAGTAGCATGGCCCTTGGACACCAAAATGACCACTGGTGGCAGCTCAGACCTCAAAGCTTCTTTGTGGCCTTTGGTGGCAATATGGGTCACGAAAGTCAACACAGACACTGGATGTTGGTGAACCATGAACCCAGGCATGATCCTTGGCAGCATCCCAGGCCCAGATGTCACCCTGGCCCTAGGTGGCCCGCAGGCTACCCATGTCAGCCCTGTTCCTCACTACCTCTGCTTCTTCCGTTCTGCCTCTCTCCACAGCACATGAACCGTTCTGCTTCCCTTTTCCTCCTGGTTCTCCACCATTTATTTGCTTATCATGGTGGCACCTCATGACATGAGGCGGGCCTGCGAATGCCTTCAGCCAGCTCAGACTGTGAGAAACCAAGTTGGCCGGTGTATGTCTTTCACCTGCCTGGGCTGCATTGCAGCAGGCAGGCCTGTGAATCCAGAATACAATTTTCTGTAACTTAAGAAAATATAGGTCATTGTAATGTCATCCCAGAAGTGATGTCAAGCTGAAGAAAACTAGCCAGGACATGGTCATGGGTCAAGGTACTTCATGATGTGGGGGCCTGGAGGTAGGCACTTGAAGCACCTGATAACACAGAATCCACAATCAGCAAGTAGCAAATGATGGATGCTTCCTGGCCCTACCCATGTCCACTTAAATAGCCCAGGATCCAATCCAGAGAATGATGTCACCCACAGTGAGCATATCAATTAAACACAATGAAGATAACCTTCCAAAAACAGGTCCAAAAACTGTACCTTGGATGATTATAGAGTTAGTGAAGATGATAACCCTAACTATCAATGTTCCCTAAGGCTTTAGCTGAGGAGTGACACATTAATATGTAAGTTGTATTGGTCATGACAAGTCACATAGCTAAATCCACACGGATGGTGCACACGTCACTCGGGCCGCAGTGGGACATAGTTCAGCTGCTCACAGAAAGGGTGTGGATGTATAGTTATAATTCATGGAGAATGGGTGAAGAAGTGGGCAAATTCCCCAGCTTGTCCCATTATTCTAAGGAGGATCTACACTTATGTTAGTTTCAAAAGATGTTGTAAATAAGATAAACATATTACTGAAACAGCATAGCATCCAGCCACCTTCGGAAGTCCTAAGGAGTATGCAACCCTGATGATCCTCAGTCACAACTGGTCATAACAGTGTGGACTGCATAAGCCAAGACTCAATTTCCATAACATTTATTTATTGCATTAAACAGGATTCTCTAAAGGAACAGAACTTGTAGAACAAATATATGAAAAGTCCTTCAAGAAAGTAACCTGGATCAGCAAGGGGGCTGACAAGGGGACAAGCTGGTAAACAGGTCTAGTGACTCTCGCTGCCTGAGGGGCCAGCCCCCTAGAGTTCAGGGCTCAAAGGGAAATCTACAGAGCCACAGAGTACTAGACCTTTCTATCTAAGGCAGGTAAGGGAGTAAAAAACATCTCACACACTCTCTTGATGGTTTCCTTCAGATCTTTTCTTTTTCTTCTTTTGCATTCTCTGTTCTTTATTTTCCTGGTGAATTCTTTCTCACATTCTTGATATTTTCCTTCTAGTCCATTTTAACTCTCTTTATTCTTTCCCTTACAGCTTATATAACCCTTACAGCTTATATAAAGGAAAATCTTTCAGGCAATTTAAAAATTACATGTGGTTACATTCTGTTTTTCAAGTAAATGATTACAATGAATACAAACCAAATAGCAAACCCAGCATGTTTTCCATCTCCCTTACATGACTAAACATTTTACATATTCCAGGTAAAAAACAAATTATCTCAGAACCCACTTGTTATAGATTAACTGTGCAGGCAAGCAAGCTCTTCTTTTTAGCCAGGTCTTTTCCTGTCAGGCTGTAGTTTTTTTAGTTACACAAAAAGGGCTTATTCCTTTATTCCTTATCTTAAAAGATAATCTTATAAGGAATCTTAATGGATTCACAAACCTAAACTTTTATTTCTGAAAAAGAATCAATCAGCTCTACTTTGAATCTTTAGGGTGCAAACCCACTCATGAGTAGTCTCTTACATCAGGAGACTGAGAGCAGAAATGGGCACAAGGAATTAATCATCACATTTGGTCACTGACCGATCCTAGCAAGAAAGGTACATCAGCCAATGATAACGAGATCCACACTCAACTGTGTGCCTTTCCAAACTTCAGATTGTCTTCTTTGGTTTTCCACCTTAAAGCTATTTAATTAAAAAAAAAAACACCTTAGTCTAACTTTGTTATTTTTCAAAGCTTTGTTTCAGCTGTGATGCACTCTGAAACTGTGATCACATTTCCCAGCATTAAGATTAAAAGAATGTAAGCTATCTGGGCTACTGGGACTCAGTTGTT
>JAQHUG010000211.1:995191-1015163 GCA_028555095.1 Dicrostonyx torquatus
GCACACACACATACACACTTGCTCTCTCTCTCACACACACGCACACACGCACACACATACACACTTGCTCTCTCTCTCACACATGCACACACGCACGCACGCACACATACACACTTGCTCTCTCTCACACACACGCACACACGCACACACACATGCACACACACATACACACTTGCTATCTCTCTCTCACACACACACATACACACACATGCACACATGCACACATACACACTTGCTCTCTGTCTCTCTCTCACACACACATACATGTATAGATTCTTCCTCTCACCCCTCCACACTCTCCCTCACACCCACATACCCAGACATACACATACAGACACAAGCACATATTCCTGCACACAATCAGACACATACCGTCCTCTCTCACACACAGTTTCTCTCTCTCTTTCTCTCCTTTCTCTCTCTCTCTCTCACATACTTAGAGACACCATTTCCAAATAAGAACACATCCTGAGCTATTGTTGTGGGTTTTCACAGAGGGCTATTTCTGCTTGTAACCATTATGTGTTTAATGGAAACGCATGGGCAGTAAAATGATACTGAATATTTTCTATGTGCCAGTCCCTAAACCGAGACCCAGAAAGGCAAAGGTATTGTAAACAGGGAGCATTATAATAGTTTTTCCTAGTTATATAACTGCTTGCTTTTTCTGGTGTCGATAATTGCCTCTTTTTTCCATATGTTTAGCTTTCTATTTATAAATTACTTCACACTCTCCACAGAACATATCCTTGTAACACTTTTTTTTTTCCACAGTCAAATAAGTCAGTTATTCTGTTGATTCCACAGCCCTTCTGGGATGAGTCCATTCATATTTCTCCAACTCTGCATTTCCTGTTCTAATTTGTTTTAGTAGCCCTCTAGGGACTTTCTTTCAAAATTATTCCTAAAATCACCTTTGCTTGTATTCCTTTTGGGCGCTAATTACTTGGGGATCTTATTTCTCCGGCTTCTGGTGTCCTCTTCCATTCTGGTGGAACATTGTGTCCATCAGCTTTTCAAGCAGCTGAGAATTTGAAAAAAAAAAGTCTGCTGCCTCCTCACACATGGTTTGTTTTTCGGACAAATGTAGACCTCTGATTGAGAAGCCATTTTTAGCAAGACTTTGAAACAATTTCTCATGTCTTCCCGATTTTAATGTCAGTGTTTGAGTCCAATGCCATTCGTCCCTCCAGCATTCTACTGATTTCTGTTTTCCTTTTTTAAAAACTTTGCTCCTTTTGTCCTAAATTGTGAAGGCATGGCTTGGCTTGACTTCTTTTCTTGTTTTAAATCCTAGAATAGGAAGAACTTTTTTCATCGGAATAATGTTTTTTCAAAACTGAGAAATTGTCTTGTACTCTTTCTTTAGCTGTTTTCTTTCCTCTGTAACAATTCTTGTTCTATTTTTTAGTGAAAATATCAACTTTCTTGCATCAGTTCTCAAGTTAAACATATGTGTGAGTCTGTGCAGCTGCATCTTTTTTGTTGTTCCATTTTCTCTGAAATGTCCTCAGTTTTTATACTCCCAGTTCATGCTTACTTCTTTTTAAAGATTGATTATATTTTAATTTACCCAGAGCTTTTTCATGTTCTTTGAAAAGTCCTTTATTTATGCTCTCCCGTTACACGGGAATTTCATGAATCCTAATGATACAATTTAATATAAGATACCATGGTAGTTAATACCAATTAAACAAAGATGTATTTTAAGAACTTTCAGAGTTAGCTCTTTAGTCCCCATAACCAAATGGTCGGAGAAGAAAGAACGGCTCTTCAAAGGGGAAGAAGGATGTTTGATGACAAAGGAAGAAATGGACGTAGGGCAGCCACAGAAGGCGCATGCCCACCACCGAATGACCATGAGTACCACGCCTACTGCATGCAGGCGTTATTGTTAGGCATAAGGCTAAGAACACAGAGAGGGACTAACTTGCCATCCTGCTGTGTTCAGGTCCTTTAATATAACTGGAAACTAATGTCATTTGCCACTTGTCAGCCCCTGATGAATTCCTCCCCCAGTGCCTTGAAGCAGCCGGGATCTCTGCAGGAAAGGCAGGCTGGAGCAGAAGGAGGAGAGACAGGGAAGGGAGGGGGCAAGGGACCTGCTCCTTCTTCATGGAAACTCTGATGGAAAATTGTCAGCGGTACTCCCACTCCCCCGAGGTCGGTATGCTGCAGCATCCATCTTAAGCACATCAGAGCACGAGAGCCTGTTTTAATAAGCAGCATTATTCTCAAGAACTTTGTTCTCTTTTCCCACTTCCTTCCAAAAGAAGATAGACTTGAACTTGCTGTGAACTCATCCGCCTCCTGCTTGCTTTTCTTTTTGTTCATATATGTTATCTTCTTGCCATGGCCACATCCTCTTGGCACTATTTGAGCAAAAAACACTGTGGAAGGAGGAGACGGTGTGCTGAGTCCTTTGAGCCAAGCAAGGGTCTTACCACAGAGAGCAGAGAGATGAAGATGTGGCCACACCCAGCAGTAGAATTTAGAGTGACTCATTCAATCATGTACTTAGTGAACAAGCACTAATTGGTCACTTAATGTGTACATTGCTGATAATACAAACAAGGGTCCGATATAATTTCTACTTGCAGAGGATCTACTTGCTGACCTTTTTCTACAGCTATGTTTGAGCTGTGGGACAGAATCTGTGACAAGGTAATTAGAATGCTTGTGGTCCCCGAAATGTTTTGTATTGTTATTGTACACACGTAATAATTCCGTGTTTGAATAGTTCCTGAATTGTTCAGATATCATTAAATTTCTTCCCAAACACAAACCAATGTTAATTCCACCTTTAAATAACACAAGACCTGAGATAACATTTATTCTAAACCTCCAGGATTTGCAGCTTCAGAGAAGGGATGTACATCAGGTATCTCTAGCTTCTATGATGGGATTGTTTGTTTTATACAGAAGGGATTCTCCCTTTTGAGAATATCTCTGAGTTTTATATGAAAAGGAAATACTTTGTTCTAGCTAAATCTGGAGACTATATTTGTTTGCGATACACACACACACACACACACACACACACACACACACACAGAGACATATGCGCTTGTACATTTCACCATCGCACCTTTGAAAGGTGAAGACGAAGCTCGTGAGCATCATGGAAGCGAGTGCGCCAGCTTTGTTTTCCACCGAGCACGGCCCTTCAGTTCTGGTAACAGGTTCTTCATCTTTTTGTTTTACATAGTAGGCTTCATAGATCTCTGCTAGAACTGAATTAAGGAAACACACAAGAAGGCATGTGCACTTGCACACACACACACATTGTGGCAGTGCTTCAGAGAAAAAGAACCAGTGGAATATGAGTATACATGTGTGCACATGTGTATAAACATACACATCTACATGTCTATGTTATATATACATGTATGTATATATATGCATGTGTGTACTTACATATGAGATAGATTTACTATTAGAGGTTAATTTAGACTATTACAGAGACTTAGGTAATCTGTGATCTATTACCTACAAGCTGAAGTTCAGATTTGAATCTTTTGACTATCATGCTGGAGGCCCCAAGTAGTTGCCATGGATAAAAATGTATTTTTGATAGAAAATTCGCAGCTATTTTTTGCAGAACCTGTGTGCAAATGCACATTTTGGAAGAAGGAGAAGAACCCTCAGCTTCCATGTCCATCAGACATCTTACAGGCCCAACAGAGAATGTGCGGGACAAGCTAAGACAAATGCCAGAATGGAGAGCCAAGTCTGAGGTGTGAGCGTGGACTCTGTCGATTCTGTCTCTGCTCCCTGCAAATGACCCTGAGAAGTGTCTTGATATTTACCGACCCTTCAACCTGTTCATCTGCAAAGTGGAACTAACAATGGAGGTTACATCGCAGGTGTCTTGTGAAAATGAGTGGGTTCAGTGTTTGTTAGGAAATGACTCTATTTCTGCGGTGCTTGGAGTCACGTCTGGTGCAAGCTAATCACTGGGTAGAATGTTGGTTAGGTGAAGATAAACGGAGCGTGGAGAGCCACACTAGACATGACACTGTGATTATCAAAGGGTGTTCCTATTCTGAGCTTCCCCCCGAGAGCACACTACTGACTGCTCCGAGTCTTCTTGCCCCCCTCAGTCTCAGTCATCTTTGGGCTCATCCACTACCCACTCTCTGAACACAGACTCTGCACTTCTTTGAAAATTCTTTCCTGAGGGAGCTGGAGAGATGGCTCAGCTAAGAGCCATGACTGCTCTTCCACAGGACCTGGGATTGACTGTCGGTCACATCCATCCACAATTCCAGTTCCAGGACATCCAACACCCTCTTCTGTTCTTTGTGAGCACCGAATGTATGCAGTGTACAGACATACATGTGGGCACACCCATACAATAAAAAATGAAATAAATGTTTAACCTGACCATGTGATCGTGGCAGGACTCTCTTTCTCTGACCTCCTATCTCTCACTTGCCTATACTTTCAGTAATGTATTTTTTGAGAACTGAGTAGACTCCAGGTCTGAAGAATACATTTGTGTCTGGAGAATCATATATGTGTTTTGGCATCTCACTAACATTTGTGAAGTAATAAGAATTAAACCCCTTATCAGTTATCTGTTATCACAGATAACAGAAAGTATCCAGTTTTGTTATCTGCTTAGCGTCATCTGAATGTCCTGGTGACAAAGATTCTCTTCTATTTACACAGCAGATATATGCACCATAGAACCTGCTGGAATCAAATTAAAAGCACTGTCTATGGATCATCTGTCCATCCATCCACTCATCCATCTATCCATCCATGCTTCCACCTACCCATCCACCCATCCACACATCTATCTCTCTATCTCTTTATCTATCTCTTTATCTATCTATCTATCTATCATCTATCTATCTACCTTATCTACCTACCTACCTGGAAAAGAACTAATAAGACATGTGTATCTGCATGCCTGTATAATTATAGGCATATATGTATGCCTGTGCAAGATGTACATTCATCTATAGATGTATGAACACACACACAAGTAAACAAGCAAATGAGCAAACAAGTAAATAAATATCCTATTCCTAAGTATTTAAGATCAAAAATACCTGCAGAAGTGACCAGATGTCACCAAGGGAAAGGGACCTGGTTGAAGCAGTGCTCTGGACTATGTGACCTTTGGAGCTAAGGGGCTTTAGGCACAAACCAAGACTGACCATTGCTGTTGCTGCATGACCTTGCTCAGGAACCCTCTCCAGCCTCAGTTTCCTACTCGTGACAACTGTGTCATAGATTCCAGGTGAAATGCTACCACTCAGCTAACACTTGAGAGCTGCCTCCAGAGGTCTTTCCTCCATGCTCCAGGCTCTCATTTCAAACCTACCATGGAAACAGGGTAACCATTCTGGTTACTTACCTCATTTGCTCCTTTATTAGAATTCTCCATTCTGCCCAACACCTTGGTCCGTTGGAAGAATTTTCCCACATATTTTTGCTTTGGACATTAGTCTCACGAGAAGGGCTCAGGGTTAGTACTTCATAGGTGAAACGCCGGTGCTGAGTAAGACTTTCCATCCATTTGCCGGGTGTCCAGACACAAAGAATGGAGAATACTTCATCTATGCTGGGTCCTTGATGGCCTCCAATCCGCAGTCCTCCTGTTTCCGAGTCTTAAGTGTTAGGATCAGAGGAGTGGGCCGCCATGCCTGCTAAGAGCTGGGGCAGTTACTCCTGTCATCGAGTAGGTAGGGGCTATGAACCATTAGCTTTCTGTCATGAGCAGAAAAGCCTCTCAAGATGGCCGTGCTTCCTAAGTCTGGGAACTGTCCTTTAAAGGGCTCATTTCTACCTTGCACTTAATACCTAGCAACATATGTAGAGTGTTCCCCACACCAGTTACTTTTTAATCATTTAAATAATTTCAGGTTATTCTATTACATAATCTATTCAATAATTCTCCCATTGTTTAGATTTGGGTCATTTACAGAGCAGGGGGATTGCCAACAACGCAGGCAGGAAGACGTGGATCTAACCATGACTTTGCAAAGAGACGAATGCATTGGTAAAATACATGCACAGAAGATTTTTCCAAATTGCTCTTTGAAGGTGCTACACTCATTCACACACCTTCCTCTGGCAGTGAAAATGCACATTTTGCACACTTTCACCCACGCTGGGTTTTAGCAAACATTTGCGATTTTTTGTCAGTTTGATAGATAAATAATTTGATCTCATTGCTATTAAAATAGCTTCTCATTATTCACAAGCATGGTTGAACATCTTGCCTTAGTTATCCGAAGTTCTTAGAAATAAATGTTCCTTTGCTGTTGCAGGCACAGGAGCTGTGCCCTTTCAGAAGGAGGCTTCATTTTCACACCTTTTCCTCCCCATCCTGGAGGCTGGCTATTTCTCTGGCAGAGCCCTGGGGAAGTGTGAAGATGGTGTTGCCACACTTCTGTGAATACATGCTTCTAGGAAGCCCAAGTACTGAAACTCTGGTGGAGAATCCCAAGCCAGCCCACCCACCTGTCTGTTGTATCCCAGGCCTTTACCTTTAAAACCAGAGGTGTTTTTTTTTTTATGTAAACTCCAAGAGAAATTAAAATTACAGAATGCAGATGTTGCCTGTGAATGGGCACATTGGTTTATCATAGGCTAATTACAAATCTTTATATGGATGAAGCTAAAAAGATATCTTTGTAATTCTTTAAGATTGGGGTCTTTATACCAAGAAGGCAGATACCCAAATGGAAAGCAAATGGAAAAGGAGTTTTAATGTCACTTCTATCTTGCCAGGAACAAGGAAGCAAAGGGTCGTAGCATCTTACCTAACCCAGCAAGGGTGTGCACACGTGTAGAAGGCAGGTGTTGGCTCTCACTTTACATGGTCTGGGAGTGAGGACCTGTTCCTTTAGGATGGAACACATTGCACCCAATACCCAGATCAGCACCCAGAGGAGAAAAGCATGGATTAGGCCGTGTGCTGAGTACACCCAACCCTTCAACAATGAGCTTCCAAGGTGTGGGTGACTCGCCAACTCTTGTTTATTGTGCTTCCAAATGCTAGTCGCTCATTTATGTATCAAACAGCATATCTATTCTAAATTAACACCTCTCTAGCTTTCAAGTCAGGAAAGCAGAGATAATTGTCTCCAAATACTCTTTTTGTACCTTGACCCTAAATTATGTCATCATTGTATCCAAATACCACCTACATGTGTGTTTAGAATATTCTCTGTCCATTTCTAAGGGATGGTTGTGTATCTTAGCCCACTGATAAGAGGTTTGGTCAAATAACTTGCTTTGAACAATGGACTGTGAGCCAGAGTGATGTAGACTTCCATGGGTAGAAGTTTTGACGGCTACAGTACTGCGTTCTACTTCTATAGTATTTGATTTCCTGATGATATGATCATCAGTCTCCTATAGAGCAGGATCTGCTCCTATCAGTCTTGACCACGGTCTGTTTGCTTTGATTGGCAGGACTTCTGAGATCAGGAAGTATAAGTCCTATATGGTTGATGGGATTTTTGTTTGGTTGGTTGACATGCTTGCCATAACTCTCCTATATATCCATATAAAAATTGAAATTAGCATGTCAACTATTGTAAAACTAGGGGCTAGGCCTGTGAGATGTCGAATTGACTCTTTAGATAGATATAGAGAATACCATCATTTTAGCAACACAGTGTCACTTATCCATGAATACGGGATTCCTTCTATGCATTTACTTCTGCTTTTTCATCACTTGTGTTTAATGATACTTTAGAGTTTTCGGTGTCCCAGGCTTTTGTTGAGTTCTTTTGTTACATTTCCTAAGTATTAGTCATTTTTTTTATTCAGTTGACAGTGGAACTGTTTCCTTGACTTTTTGCTTTTAGGGTTTGTTCATTACTAGTGTGTATGAGTAGAACCAGGTTCCTTTGCATAGCTATCTCTTGTCTTGTTACATGTGTCTATAATTTATTAGCATTAGAAGTTTGAAATTATTTCCTTAGGAATGTCTTTAACCATTGCTACATTGTCTGCAGACACACGCTGTTTCTGCTCCACTATTTCTCATCTCAATGCTATTTACTAATTTTCCTCAAGTCATTATCTTAGATAAAAATGTTAGCATGCTATTGAGTGGGTGTGGCAAGAGTAGACTTCTGGGTCCTGGCTTTGGTCTTAGAGGGAAGCATTTAAAAACCTCATCATTAATTTTGATGCTAGATTTGGGCTTTTCACAGAGAGGTAATTTCATTTTTCTTTATATGTTAACTTATAGGTGTGAGTTTATACTTTCTCTACAAATACATGATCAGCTTTCTCATTTTGTTTCTTTTTCTCATTTTCATACTAGTTCTTCAAAAATGTCAGGATGTATTTTGATCATATTCATTGTCCTCCATAAACTGCTCTCAGACCCACCCCCTACCTACCCAACTTTCTGCCTTCCTTCAACAAACAAGCAACAAAACAAGCACAAAACCCCTCAACTACAGTTGTGCAGCCCGTATGTGCTTGGATAGGTAGGTGTTCACTAGAGCATGGGTGACCTCTCAGGGATTATACCTTTAAGAAGACTGGCTCTCCCTTTCTCACTCTCTAACAATTGCAAATATTTCCTTATATAAGGGTGAGACTTCAAGTCAACTTCCCCTTTCCATGTTGGGCTACTGTCTGGACTAAGGTTGCTATTAGTTGTTACAAGTCTATATGTGAACCTCCCTTGCTGTGTCGGAGAAACACAGTTTCCTTGTACTGGCTCACCACCTCTGCATCTTATAATATTTGCACCCCTTCTTTTGCTACAGTTTTTTTCTGAACCGTGGGAGAAGAGGGTGTTCAGGCATCCCATTTAAGGATGAGCTTTTTTCCAGTCTTTCCTTCTCTACAGCTTGGCCAGTTGTGAGTCTCCATGCTAAACTATTGCAAAAAGCACCTTCTCTGGTGAGGGAATGTACTAGTCTATGTGTATAAAAGTAAGTCATTGGGAATTGGTTTAATACTAACCAATCAAGCAAAGTAGGTTTACCCTAGAAACTTATAACCTATTTATTCCTAGGTTCTTGGCCCCAAGAGTTGTGCCAAGTATGAGTTCCAACTTGTGGGACAGGCTTTAAATCCAGTCAGGAAATGGATGGTTACTCCTGAGACATTCATGCCTGCACTGCACCAGCTGACATTATCTTTTCAAACTAATTGTTATTACAGTTCACAGGGTCAACTTGATGGTTACTTAGTCTCATCTGGTAGCATGTATAGCACCTTCTAGTACTACGAAAGCTAGTCAGTAAGAATGACGTTTTTAGATAAGGCTTCTTTGTGTTCTATGATTCAAATATGTGGTATGTCTCACAATAGGAAATTACCATCAAGTCCTGGAGTATAACCAAGAGTATTGGCAATAGCTCCCACTGCTTAGGGACTCTATGGGACCTCATCCATCGTACAGGCTGGTTTTGTGTGTCAACTTGACACAAGTTAGAATCATCAGAAGAAGGATCCTCAGTTGAGGAAAAGCCTCCAGCTCAAGGCATTTTCTCACTTAATGATCACTGGTAGAGGGCCCAGCTCATTGTGGGTAGTGCTATCCCTGGGCTGCTGGTTCTGGGTTCTATAAGAAGGTAGGCTGAGCAAGCCATGGGAAGCAAGCCAGTAAGCAGCTCTCCCCCATGGCCTTTGCATCAACTCCTGCTTCCAGGATTCTGCCCTGTTTTGAGTTCCTGTCTTGACTTCTTTTGGTGATGAACAGTAAAGCTGAAGTATAAGCCTAATAAACTCTTTCCTCCCCAACTTTTTGATTCTGGTGTTTCATCACAGCAACAGAAACCCTAAAAAGGACAAATTGGTACCAAGAGTAGGGTGCTCCTATGATAGATCTGACCATGTCTTCGGGAGGATTGTGGAAGGACTTTGGAACTTTGGGCTAGAAGAAGCACTGAGCGTTAAGAGTCAGTGGGATGTTATTTAGGAGCTTGGGCGATAGGAAAGTTGAAAGCAGTGCAGAGGGCGAAAGCCTGGCTTGCAAACTTCAGACGGAAGTTTAAAGTCTCTATCAGGGCCATTTGTTATTTTAAATTAAGATCCTGTGGTTCTGCTTAGCTAGGACTAAGCAGAAGTTGTGATGAACAGGATACTGGAACTACTAAGGCAAAATTTTGCTTTGCTGGGATACTTGATGCTGGTCAGCTGGAGCTAAGGAATTAGGAGTGATTAAGTAGAGACCAGCATCGCTGAAGTGAAATCTTTTGGGAAGTGTTTCCTGAGAGCACAGAGAAGCTGTGTTCCAGAGCTGACCAAAGTTTTACCTCACACTAGCAGCCAGACTTGGTAATGTGTAAGGTCCTGATTGTAAAGACATGAAGGGGTCATGGAGAGCAGCTGAGGACTGGCACTGTAAGAGGCTAGGAAAGGCCACTGGTGAAGGTGCAGCCTCAATGGTAGTCGAATGCCCAGGACTGAAGGGGCCATGCAGAGAAGCTGAGGCTTGGCACTGTGAAGACAGCCTATAAGAGGCTATTGGCAAAAGTGCAGCCCAGTTGTTACAGAAGACCCTAGTGTTTTGGAGATGCCAGTACCGTGGGATGACCACCAAGACCAGCAGCAGCAGTGGAGTGAACCTAAAAAAACGGGTGGGGGTGTTATAGAGGGCAGAGCCAGAAGTGACCCAAGCCCTTTAAAAGAGTCCAGAAGATGGTGAATGGATCACATATACTGGACTGTTGGAATTTTGTTTTCCTTTTATTTGATTGTGGTTGTATCCTGATTTTTTCCTCTTGAAGTAAGAATGTATTTTATTGGAGCCCACAGTTGGGAGACCGAATTTTAAAAGACCTTGAATTTTAAGAGATTAGTTATTTTAAAGGTTCTCAAGTTTTAATGTGTTTGAGCTGTGGGTCTTTTAACATTATTTAAGGTCTTGGGGATGAATAAGAAAGGAAGGGTTGTGGCTTAATAGTGATGTGTTTGTGTGCCAAGTTGACAAGGGTAACTAAGACGCTGGCCAACAACTCAGAGGAAGTAACCATTCCTAGCATGGTGCTCTGTGTTTGTTACGTACGTTGCCGTGTCTACTAGGAGCATTGCCGCCTCTTTCCAGGGTATATTCATTTGTTTTATGTTGCTGTGACAAAAAAAAAATACTATGACCAAGGCAACCTTTCGAAAGAAAGGTTTATACGGGACTCACAGTACTTGAAGAATGGGAGTCCATTGCCATCAAGGCAGGGGTGTGGCGACAGGCAGACAGGCATCACTGGAGCAGCGGCTGGCTGAGAGCTCACATCCTGGTAGGCCAATAGGAAGCAGAGCGGGTTCATCGTGAGTGGTATCACTCTTCCGAAGTCTCACACTACCTCCACTGACACAAGGCCTGGTTTAATCCTTCCCAAATGGTCCACCAACTGGAGACCAAGCACTCCAATATACCCCAAGCTGCCCCCCACCTCTCCAGTCCTGCTACCTTACTGCTTGCTTGTGCCGAACCTCGGGGTCAGTCAACAGGCTCTCAGCCCTTGTCTCAATATGGGCCCATTTCCAGACGTGCGCACAGCCTCGCATCCATCCGTGACCTCCGGACTTTCGGAACATGTCAGAGATTTCAAAAGTCTCTGTGGACATCTCGTTCTTCGCCTTTTCCTTTTACCTTTATTTATTTTTATCAACTTATGTTTGCTCAATTTTTTGTTCCTGCCTCTGGCAGCATCTGTGTTCAGAGATTGGCCCTCACCGCTTTTTGACAAAGGCCATAGAGAGAGGGTTGCCTGGTGCAAAGCTTTAGGTCGGTTCAAGAAAATACATGCCCTGTGCACTGCTGTTTCCAGGGAGCTGTCCGACAGGCCAAAGACAACAGTGACCTGAGAACCTGGGTTCTGGGGTCTCAGGATTGGTTCTGCCTATCCCAATGACCGGAAGCCTTCTGATCCCACCTGTGTGCTGGCTGCTGGTTGCCAAGGACACCATGGAACTGAGAACACATAAAAGAGCAATGTTGATGTCACAAAACCTTAACCATATTTATCTGTGCTTTCCTTAATAAAAGATTTGTATATTTTTGAAACCATTTGGGGAATTTCCAGAGTTCTAGAAAAGTCCATTTTGACATTTTTGCTGGCATTTTTATTGCTTTTATGAGACAGCAGATTTGGAGAGGTTGTTCTCGTGCCCGTCTCACTGGTATGCCTTCGATGTCCTCCTGATGGATTTCAATGTGTAGCTAAATGCTTTGCTTTAATAACCCCTTTTGTAAAATGCTGCTTCCATCGTCCTAACGGTTTCACAAAGACAGTGCTGAGTTTGCTGCATTTCCCGTTATCCACGGCTCTAGATGACACTCTTTCTGATTATTGTAGTTCATATGTCCCAAGAGTGACCGGATGTGCCTCACTTTCCAGGTGATGGCTACCAAATGTTTGCCTCCAATTCCTTCTTTAAAGCTGGATAAGAGGTTAGAGGTCTGAACTCAGCTCCCAATACCCAAAAATAGAATTTACCTGGAATTCCCAGTGCCCACACATCCATTTCTTCTATAGCATTTCCAATGGCCAAGAGTCTCACTTCCATCTCTTGTGCTTTCTTGGTGTAGCTTTCTATTAAAATCCATAATTTTTCATTTCCAAAATTCCTCAGAAGAATTGTGTTCTTCTTTTAGATTTTGTTTGTATTTTCTGAATTTCTTTTAAAAATTTGTTCATTTCATCTTTAAGAATCTCTATAATATTCGCAAAGGTTGTTTTAAGGTCTTTCCTGGTCATTGGCTATGTTGCAATATTCAGGGCTTGCTGTGGTAGAGTTGCTGGGCTCAGGTAGGAACATTGTTGTACCTATTGTTGATTGTGTTTTTATGTTGATGTCTATGGGAAGATCATAGGTCTAGGTACTGATAACTGGTTTTGCCTTCCTTGGGCTTTGTGTTCTTATTGCTGTTGTTCTTGGTTTCTGTTTCCTCGGTGTGTTTTAGTAGTGTGTGCTGGCTGTGGATTGGCTGGTAGAAAAATTTCTGTGTACTTGATAGGTGGGGACAGCAGTTATTTTAGATTTAACATCAGTCAAAGAAAATGTTAAACCTAAAAAACAACTCCTGACAGAAAACATACAAGGAAATCTGGGACATTATGAAAAGATCAAATCTAAGAATAATAGGAATAGAGGAAAGAAAAGAAACCTAGTTCAATGGCCCAGAAAATATTTTCAACAGACACTGACTAATAGAATGGTTGAAAAATGGAATCCATCCTTCTGCTACATCTAAGAAACAGATCTCAACATCAAGGGTAGATATTACCTCAGAGAAAATATTGGAAAAAGATGTCCCAAGTAAGTGAAAGATGATGAGATAACAAGAAATATTGAGTCTCAGGTCTGAAATCAGTAAAATGAAACAGTGTTGGTTCCTTGAGAAAAAAACAACAATATGGACAACTTTATCTAAACTAATGAAAAGACATAGAGAGAATATCCAAATTAACAGAAATAAAAAGTGGGACATTAGCAACAGACATCAAGGAAATCCAGAGATCATAAAGATATATTTTAAAAACCTGTACTACACAAAATTAGAAAAATGTAAAAGAAATGGATAATTTTCTCAATAGGTACCACTTACCAAAGTTAAATCAAAATTAGACAAGTAATTTAAATAGACCTATCATCCTGGTGAAATAGAAGCAATCATTAAAAGTCTTCCAACCAAAACAAAGTCCAGGACCAGAGGGTCTTAGGGCAGAATTCTGTCAGACTTTCAAAGTAGAGTTAACACCAATATTCTTCAAATTATTCTACAAAATAGAAACAAAAAGAACATTGCCAAATTTATTTTATGAGACCAAAGTTTCCCTGACACTGAATTGCATAAAAACTCAACAAAGCAAGAGAATTACACACCAATTTCCCTTCTGATCATAGGTGAAAAAAAATAATAAAATACTTACAAACCAAATCCAATAACACATCAAAAAATCATTCACCATGATCAAGTAAGCTTCATCCCTTAGATTTAGGGATGGTTCATTATAAATAAAAAACCAATAAATGTAATCTACTATTTCAACAAACTGAAAAGAAGCCCATGATTGTCTCATTAGATTGAGAAAAGGCCTTTGACAGAATCCAGCACGCCGTAATGATAAAATACTGGAGAGATTAGGGATCTAAGAGAAACCCATCAACACAGTAAAGGCCATGTACAGCAAGCCCATAGCCAACATTAACTTCACTGGAGAGAAACTCAAAACAATTGCATTAAATCAGGAGTAAGACAAGGCTGACCACTCTCTTCATACCTATTCAATGTAGCATTTGAAGTCTTAACTAGAGTAATGAGACAGCTGAAGGAGATGAAGGGGTACAGACTGGTAAAGAAGCAGTCAAGTGTCTTTATTTGCTTATATATAGTAGCATACATAGGTGATCCAAAAACTCTACCAGGGAGCTCCTAGAGCTGATAAACAACTTTCAACAAAGTAGTTGGGTACAAAATTAACTCACAAAAATCAGTAGCCCTCCTATATGTAAATAACAAATGGACTGAGACAGACCTTAGAAAAACAACCCCTTTCTCCCCTCTCCTCCCCTTTACTCCCCTGCCCTCATCTCCCCCTACATAGCCCACTAAATAAACTCTCTACCCAAGCTCTCTCTGCATGGCATATCTGTTTGTCTCTCACCCACTGTGGTCTCCCATCCACCAAGGGGACAGCTACCCCTCGTGGGACCAGCCTCTGTTCACTGTTTTATAAATAATAACAAAAAGTACAGACACCAAGTTCAACATTTAACAAATGTGACCTCATAAAACCGAAAGCAAAGCACATCCTCTTTTGGACTAAGCGTCAGTCTATTGGGAAAAGATTTTTACCAATTAAATTCCTATAGAACTCCATTTTTTTCTAGGATTCCATCTTGGTATCTACTAGTTATTGGACTCTTACTCCAGTCCCTGAAAGCTCCTAGTAACCCTGACTCAGTGTCCCTACCCAAAACTGTACAGCTGTGACTACCTACTTGTCATGACTGCGTTTTTGAATTCTGTAACTTGCTTACACCAATACCCACAGATTATTTTGAATCAGCTTAACCACTTAAACGTGGAAGAACACATCAGTTTCTGCTTGCTTGCATAGATATTGAAGGTTTTTCTTGTAGTTTGGTCTTGGAAAGAAAAACTACTTTCCCACACTTGCCATCAGAACATGCCTGAGATTCAGCTCTAAGGCTGTCATCCTATGAGCAGTTATAAATCTTTCAATTATAACTAGATTGAGTCTATGATCTTTTCCCAGAGGTCACAAACTCCATAACATCAACTCCACATTCAACAGAAAGATAATGTCCAAAATATATAAAGAACTCAAAATACATGGTATCAAAAGATTAAATAATCCAGTTTAAAGATGGGGTATAGATCTAAGCAGAAAACTCTCAGTAGAGGAAATTCAGGTGGCCAAGAAACTTAAAGAAATGTTTATCATCTTTAACCATCAGGGAAATGTAAATCAAGATTCCTTTGATGTTCCATCTTACACCTGCCACATTGACTAATGTCAATGACAGAAGTGACAGCTCATGCTGGCAAGGATGTGGAATAAGGGGTACACTCATCCATTGTTGATAGAAGTACAAACTTGTATAGTCACTATGGAAACCAGTGTAATGGTTCCTCAGAAAAATGGAAATCGGTCTTCTTCAAGACCCAGCTGTAACGCTCTTGGACATATAACCACAAAAGAGGCACTTGCTCATAGCAGCTTTAGTCATAATAGCCAGAGACAGGAAACAACCTAGATGCTCCTCAACTGAAGAATGAATAAAGAAAATGTGGTACACTTATACAATGGAGTATTACTCAGCTGTTCAAAAATGACATTATGAAAGTTGAAGGCAAATGGATGGAATTAGAAAAAAATCATTCTGAGTGAGGTATCCCAGACCTAGAAAGACGAATATGGTATGTATTTTCTTTTATGTGGTTATTAGTCATTCAGTAAATAATAATCAATTTTTATAATCCATATACCCAGGTTAGGTATAGAGGAACGGACAAGTTTGGGGGCCGGGGGGGAGGCACATGGAGTCCCTGAGGAGACCTTGGAACACACATAAAATAGAATAGTTTTATGGGTGGACTGGGGGAAGGGAGAAGAGAAATGGGAGCATAAGTTGGAGAGGGTGAGGGGGAATGGGGTTGAGGAAGGTAATTCTGGGAGAGACAGTTAGAATTGAAGGGTATTTGAGGGTTGGCACGGAAACTTAGGGTAGTGGAAACCTCTGAAAACATATGAAGGTGATCCTAATGAAGTCTTCAATTGATGGAGAGATGAAGTTCCAAATATCCTTTAATTGTGATAGAATGAAGTATCAGGACTCGGTTACATTCAATTGAAGTGTTGACTAAAAGGGTCCCATGGAAATCTCCAAACGACCCAGGCCATTGCCAAGACAATAGGTTGGTCTCCACAACTGACAGCAAGATCCCATTGTTAAAGAAAACACCCACAAAATTCATTACACATGGAGAAGCCAAGCAGGCACCTCCATAGAACCTTTACCCCTGCATTCTAGTCTCTTCGGTGAGAGAATGTACTCTGTAGACTACTCAGAGAGAAACATAAACACCAACCCAGCCGCAAACTCTGATCTACAATGCTGTCCTGCCTGCAGAATATGCTAGGGCAATATTCAACCAGCATTTGATGAAACATAAGATCCACTCCATGAGATGGAGCCCATATTGGATACTGCTTGGATGACCAAGAACCAGAGAACAGACAGCCCAGAGACTTGGAGTATAATCAAACACTACATTCTTTAAAATAAAATAGTAGTGATAAATGTCTCCTAATGATATTCTCTCACACATTAGTACCTTATCCATCTCCACAGATGCTCCCTCAGATGGCAGATGGGAAAGAATACAAGGACCCACAGCCAGACACTGTACACACAGAGGAAGAGAGGGGGAGACCTTGTATCTTCATCAAATTCCTTCTCTCAGAGCGCAGGGGAATCCTGTGGAAGAGGAAAGAGAAAGAGTGTAAGAGCCAGAGGGGATGGGGGATGTCACGAGAACAAATGCTCCGACTCTGCTAAGCAAGGCTCATATGAGCTCACAGAGACAGAAGCTACAAGGACAGAGCCTGCAGGGGTCTGCCCCAGGTCCTCTGCATCTGTTTTATATTTCAGAAGATGATTTCTCTGGGACTCCTGAGTGTGTCAGCCAGTGGATCATTGATTCTTGCCCCTTCCCTTGGCTCTTCACCTTCTGTTGGTTCACCTTGTCCAATTTCAGGGTGCTGATTTTTGTTTTATTTTATTATATTTTATCTTGCTATGTTTTGTTGTTATCTTTTAGACCCTGTTCTTTTCTAATGAGACAGAAATGGAGTGGATCCAGAAGGGAAGGGAGATGGGGAGGAACTGGGAGGAGTGGAGGAGGGAAATCCTTATATCAAGCTACAGGAAACTGTAGTAAAGATATATTTTGTGATAAAAGAAACTATTTTCAGTAAAAAATATTTATACCTGCAGTATAAATATTTTATATGTTAAATAGCCTATACAGACATAATATAACAAAGGCCTACCTAAAATTGTGCTATCTCATAATGGTTTTATTATTTTGTCAGTTGGCCATTATAACTGCAAGTTTGCTTTTTTATGAGCATCTTAGCATAATGATTAAACAATGTGACCTGAAGTTTCTATCTATCTATAAGATGCATTAACTTGGGGAAAATATTATATTTCTCTGAGGCTCAATAAGGTGAGATAAACTTATACATTATATAAGGTCATTGTGAGGTTTAGGAAAGATAACATATGCAAGAAACTTGGCATCGGGTAATAATGATCATGGTGCTAACAGCGGTCATCTAATGAGAGCCCGTGATCTCTGTCAGATCATTTGCATATAATACCATTTTCAACCCTCAAAACAAGCTGACAGGCAAGGGATGTAGCTGAGCTAGTGAGGTGGTGCGTAGCACACACAATAGTCCTGGGTTCTAGCCCACGAACAGGGAAACTGCAGTAGGTGGGTAAGATAGGCTCAGAGGATCAACTAACTCATTTCAAGTTTGTAAAACTAGCAAAAGGCAAAACCTTGCTTCCAAATGCATGATGTTGGCTGTGGCACTACAGAGATTCACAAGTGCTGTGAGCAGTCAGCTGGGAGAGGAAGTCTACAGTCATAGTCATTCAAACCAACAAAGTTCCCCCAAGCAAATAAGTTAATTTAATGCTGGGTTTAGTAGGCAGTTTCTTCCTCCCTATTTCTTTTTAGCCAGTAAACTATAAATAGGTACAAAATGTACCTTTGATTGAGTAGAATAGTCATCTTCCCAGATGGCTGCAGCAGGACAAGTGAGTGTTGGCCCACTGTCAGGTCTCAAAGCACCTATTGGCTCCAGTCAAGTTTTGGGAGAACAGAGTTGGACTTTTTTCCTTTAACCAGACCTTCTGTGTTCTCATGGAACTATTGTGGATGAAATAGACCACTTCTCAGCGTCTGAGATGGGAAGAGGGGCTGTGCTATGAAGAGAGGGGGACCAGTAAAACAGGCGTTAGACTACGACATGACAAGTTGTTGTGGGCAGCCGCTTTTGACAACAGAGGACTTCAAGGCCATCGCTCTTGTCCCTGCACTTGGCGTCCCAGCCTCTCCTGCTGAAACTCAGTAAATGAACTATGATTGGGCATCCTTTGAAAAATCTGTACAATAGTCCAGAAAACAAGGAGAAGAAATCCAACTGTCTAGATAAGATCACCCAAAACTCGATGATGCAATGATAAATATCAGAGAAGGTTTGCAGTGGCATGTCAACTGCATAAGTGTGTGTCACAAACTGCTCTCAAGTCCCTGCTTCCTTCCTTGCCCCTGTATACACAGTGAGTGCCCACAGATACCTCCCTGCCTCAGGAGTGTTGTGCTCGCTGCTTTCCCTGGAAGGTCCTTCTCATCTGCTGCACTGTCACCTCCTTAGAGAAGCCATCAGTGGTCATCTCTGTCACTCACTATTCCCTTCACCCTACTACTAGAAGTTTTGGGAAAGTAGATGTGTACCGCTTTCTTTTCCTGTTGAAATAAAATGTTCTGACAGAAGCGAACTATAGGAGAAAGGGTTCTCTTGGTTCCTGAAGGCTGCAGTTACAGGGACTAAAGTATGGAGCAGGAGGCTGGCTGGCTTCTTTGTTTAGAAAGCAAAATAAGAGCAGGCAGTGGGGTCCAGCCCTGTAGCCTGAAAGCCCACCTCCAAGGGCCCACTTCCTCCAGGGAGGCTCCACCTATGTCTTCACCTCCTAAAGGGACCATAGCATTTGAAAACAGAAAGAGACCCTAGCCTGTGGGGACACTTCACACCCACATCACTGCAAGAGGCTTTTTATAATCTAATACCTTAAACTGCACCTAATACACTTAAGAGGTATTCTATGAACGAAATAAATGTGTGAATGAGTAAATAAATGAACTTTGCATGTGTGGAGATTTGTCTAAGAATAAGCCCTGGGGACTGTGTTAACAGTCTGTAACTGAGCTACTTTGGTGAGTGGGAAGGGCTGTACATACATCAATACTACTCAATCATTCCAGAAAATACCTCTTAGGTTAAAAGAGACTGTGGCCATGCTGTCATGATTTCTCTCTGTTGGAGAACACAGATTTTATGTGTTAAGCTTTAGTAAAGCTGTATCAAGGACTGGACACGTTTTTTTTAGTATCATATTTTTTATTTAAAGAAAAGTATTCCACATGCACATTTTACACAAGGACAGAAAGTCTGGGTAGATGGTGGCCACCCAACTTCATCTCAGTTCTTTCTGCACAGTCTCTGAATGTTTTAAATGTATTTAATTTTTTGGGTGTGTATTATTTGATTTATAGCCTGGAAAAGAAAATATTTTAAAACTTTATTTCAGAGTGAACACACCTAAGTAAATAATTACAGGTTATAAGGTAATTAGTGCCACAAAATGGATAGAAAATTCTGTGAGACTTAGGAAATTTAATTATTGCTGGAAAAATAAGGAGATTTATAAA
>JAQHUG010000211.1:1019113-1040676 GCA_028555095.1 Dicrostonyx torquatus
CTTCTTCTTAGTGAAAATTAACATGCTCCCCACTAGAACAAGAAAATGCAATTATGTGTTTTCTAAGTTCCTGTTTTTAAAGTTCCTTTTAATTTAATAATTGTTCTAGTTTAAAGAATTCTTTGTAAAAAAAAAAAGTCCCTTTGAGTTGAACATGTTGGCACCATACTCAGAATAGTTTTCTTTTAGATTGTCTATATCTTTGTGAAGAGCAGTGGCTTTATAAGCAAATGCTGTGTTTTAAACACACTCCCCACCCAGCCCCCCCTCATCCTTGCTTTCCCATGCTCCTTCATCCCCCTTAGATGTACATGTATACGTTTATGTATTGATATAAAATTCAGAATCTACAAATGAAAGAGAACATATTCATCCTTCAGAGACTTTTTTAATTTGGTGAATGTGATAATATATAGTTGTGTCTCTCTTTCTGCTGTTGGCATGGTCCCATTCTTCCTGTGGATGTAATGAAGTTTCACTGGGGGTCTACACAGTACAATCTTTAGTTTCCTTTGCTGACCAAGAGGTAGGCTGATTCCATATCTCTAGTGACTAGTGCTATATCAGACAACCGTGTACAAATAATGAATAAATACCCAAGAGTGACATAGCCAGATCACATGGTTAATCAATGTATTGGGGGGCATAAATTAGACTATCTTCCATGTAATTTAGTATTAGGGTTCCAACTTACTCTTTGTAGCTAATAAACAGAGGACAACATGTCTATCTCTGTCCCCAGATGAGGCCAACCATGAAAACTGGGAAACCAAATGTCATCCTGAGTCCATCCTCTCTGTCCCATGGGTCAGAACAGTCCTCCCCGAGCCTTTCAAGTGTCTGCTGTGTGGGGGAGATGCTTTGGTGTTGATCTCTATCTTGAGAGAGTTTTGTTAAGTGATGCTTGATGACTGTAACCAGTTTTAATGGTCAACGCAAGAATAAACAAAAATGTAAATTTGGCCAATCTCTTCCACTTAGGGGAGATTAGTATTACTGAGAAAATGTCATTATGTGTCTCCAGTTTCTGAGGAACTTCCACACTGACTTCCATGGCAACTGGATCAGTTTACATTCCTATTGGTGGTGGTACAGTTGGGTCTTCTACTCACGTGACCCAGTTACATCTTCCTTTACATGAAGAGCTCCAACTCGGCATATCACAGAGACACAACATATCCACAATAGGTGTGATCCAACCCAGGTGGCCAACGGAAGAATGAACACCCTAGAGTTTTTTTCAATCACGAAGAATAAGGTTGTGTCTGTTGCAGGAAAATCAATGCAAGTAGAAACCATTAAAGTAAAGCAAGTCCAGTCATTCACAGAAAGACAAATATCATTCTTTTTTTTAAAAGATTTATTTATTTATTTATACATACAGTATCCTGCCTGTAGGCCAGAAGAGGGCACCACATCTAATTATAGATGGTTGTGAGCCACCATGTGGTTGCTGGGAATTGAACTCAGGACCTCTGGAAAAGCAGTCAGTGCTTTAACCACTGAGCCATCTCTCCAGCCCCTCATATTCTATTTTAGTTGTAGCTCCTATATTTTATGTGTCTATATAAATGTGTCTAGATCCTGTATAGGCACATTATATGTGTGTATATGACACTATATTTTCATGTACCTGCTTCCTCTTAGATTGAACTATTCCACCCTACAGGGAAGTTCATCATGTAGGAAGGCTAATAACTCAAAACAACTTCAGGAAGTTCCCGAAACTAACTAGATTTATGAGGCACCTCCCTGCTAGAGTAGGCATAAAAGCTGAGAATTGCCTTCAGCGGAGCAAAGGTTAACTGGAAAGGAAACTCTCCCATCTGTTGAATTGCCTGTGCAGTGTGCTCCAGGTTCCCAGCTCTGTGGACTGTCAGCCATGCTGGGGTGGGCCTTGGTGGTACAACTGTCCTTGAGTCATTTCTACCCTTCCCTTGGAAGTGTTGAAGCACTGAAGAGGAAGACTTCTCCAGTGGAGGTGCTGAGGCTCTGAGGGGAAAGCCAAGGAATACCACAGAGTCACAACAAACTTCACACCGGGGTTTACTGCAAGAGACACAGGAGGGTGGCTCTCTCTGCTCAATCAAGAAGAGAAGAGAACAGAACTGAGCAGGAGACTGGTTTACATAGGGTTTATTAGGGGAGGGGCTTCCCAGGGTGGAGATTTACAGGGTTGGGATTGGTGAGATTTCAAGCTCAGGGATTGGTGAACTTTGGTAGGTTTTCAAACCTAGAAACAGGCTCAGACCTTTTACCCTATATTACTCACTTTTTTGTTTATTACTAATAAACAACCAGAAGTTTGGAAAAGGGGCTACATTATTGTCAGACTACTTTCTAATGATTAGGGATGTTGAAGTCCTTGGGTATAATCAAGGGTCACAGGCCTCTGGCTCCATAGCTAGCAACCAGTAATCCCGTAATAGCAATGATTAAAAGTTTGGTTAGAAATTTTTTAGATTTATTTTGTCTTATAAATGTCTAGAAAAGCCATTTATAAGACAAGATGCAAGTAGTAAGATTAAGAAAAGGAGAAAAAAGTGATTAAGAAAGGTAGTATCTGATTTCATAGTAGACTGTATTTTTTTTTTTTGAGCTCTATATGGAGTTGTCAGATCTTATCTTTTACTATACCTGATTGGTTAACATAAAAGCAACATTCCTCCCTGAGGAAGAGACAAAGACCATCCTTCCCACTATTAGTAAATCTAATCCTTGTCTATTTTTTTAAAATTTATTATTATTATTTTGTGGTTTATTTGAGACAGGGCTTCTCTGTAGCTTTGGAACCTGTCCTGGAACTAGCTCTTGTAGACCAGGCTGGCCTCAAACTCACAGAGATCTGACTGCCTCTGTCTCCCAAGTGCTGGAATTAAAGGCTTGTGCCACCACCGCCCGGTATTAAATTTATTATTTTTAAAAGAAAATAAACTATCGTTTTTCATTTTACATACCAGTCCCAGTTCCTATTCCCTCCCCTCCCATTCCCTTCACCTACCCTCCCTCACACCCTATCCACTCCCCAGAGAGGGTTAGGCACATTGCTTTGGGGAAGGACCAAGACCCTCCCTACTATATCTCAGCTGAGCAAGGTATCCATCCAAAGAGAATAGGTTCCCAAAAAGCCAGTACCTACAGTAGGGGCAAATCCTGGTGCCACTTTCAGTGGCCCTGCAATCTGCCCCAGCCATACAACTGTCACCTACATTCTATGGGCCTACTTTGGACCCATGTTGGTTCCTTCCCTGTCTGGGTGGAGTTGGTGAGCTCCCATTAGTTCATGTAGACTATTTCAGTGGGTATCCCCATCATGGTCTTGACCTCTTTGCTCGTATCCTCACTCCTCCCACTCTTCAGCTGGACTTTTGGAGCTCGGTCCAGTGCTCCCATGCGGGTTTCAGCGAGTCTATTTGACCCTGAATCGTGAGCATGGTCTGAGTCACCCCGTGTAAGCCCTGGATAAACTGAGAGGAAAGCTGATGAAACAGCTAGGGAAGTGTTAGTCTACCCACTTTGGTGGTGTCCCCAGCGTTCATAACCAGGACTGCAAGAAGGGGTGAAACCTGAACTGCATATCATGTCATGCTACTGTAAACTCTGTGGTGGGAACCAGCAAGGGTTCGTCTCTGAATTCCACCCCTAATTTTGGGAAAAGGAACACCAGGGTGCAAGTCCCAGGCCACCCAGTAGATAGGTGGTGGGAAACTTGAGTGCCATAGAGAACTGAGGGGCTGTGATGTATCGACAGGGCTGGGTGGCAGTGCTGAGGGTCAAGGTCTTATTATGGTCTGAGGGATCCAGTGTGCTCATAAAGTATGTCCCCGAGGACGTGGTATGTACTCACTTATACGTGAATATTAGCTCTAAAATAAAAGAAAATTAGGCCACAATCCATAGACCCAGATAAGCTAAGTAACAGAGAAGGCTCAAGGGGGGATGCTGGGATCTCCATAGGAAGGGGACATCGGATAGTATGTATGGGTGCACTGGGGCAGGTGGGAATGGGAGCAGGAAAGATCAGGTGTGGAATGGAGGGGAGAGTCTTGGAAGAGACAATTGGAAAACAGGGTGCGTCTCAGGGTGAGGTAGAAATGTGCAATGGACACCCCCAGCAATCTCCAAAGGTGACCTCAGCTAAGAATTCTAGCAATAGAGGGTGTGTAGCCCTAGCTGACCATCTCCTGTGACCAGGCAAGACTTCCAGTGAAGGGACTGGGATGCCAGTCCAGCCACAGAACCTTTGACCTACAATTCTTCCTGTCTACAAAATATGCTGGAGTAAAGGTGGCACAGAAATTTTGGAAGTGACCAACCAATGACTGGTCTAGTCTGAGCCCCATGCCATGAGAGGGACTCTACTCCTGATGCTGCCTGGAGCTCCAGGACTTAGAGACTGGTTAACCCAGAGACCTAGGCTAGAACTAAATACACTGGTTAGAGAAATAGTCAATGTGATGGTTCCTAATGATTCACAGGTCATTGCCTAGTCCAATTGTCATTGAGAGACTTCATCCAGCGTCTGATGAAAACAGATGCAGACACCCACAGCCAATTATTAGGCAGAGTTTGAGGCCAAGCAAGGTTTTAAAAAGATCTGAGTCCCTGGGGGAAGAGAGAAATGTCACAAAACAAACCCTGCCGCTGGAAGTTTCTGTAAGTTCCAAGTAGCAGCTGAGAGGCAAGAAAGAACCCCAGGAAGGCATAGAGGAGCTGTGAGGTTTCCAGGAAGAAGTCCAAAGACAGAAGGGACAAGGTCAAAGAGGCCCAGAAGGCCTTAGTGCAACTGGGGGACTTAGCAATCTGTTCCTGGGGAGGAAGAGACAAGGAAACGGAGGGGGGGGGGTTGGTTCCAATCAAGGGAGAAGAACCAAGTGTCTTCGTAACTAGATAGTCGCCCATGTGGTGGAGTCCCAGAGGGCATAGCGGGCTCTAGGAGCTAGTGATAGTACACTTACCAAGCAGGCGAGGAGAGATGGACGGCTAGAGCAGGTGGATGGAAGAAACAGCGGAAGAGGCAGATGTGAGAATTTGGAACCAAATATGATGGGTTGCAGAAGCCAGCAGAAACAAATGCTCCATGCATACCTTAAGAGAGGCAAACCGGCAACTTGAGTCTGTTTGAAATGTTGAGACATGGGCACGGATGAGAGGTAAGTGTAGGCTCCTCTAGCAATGTTGCCTGAAGACAGATAACTCAGGAATAGAATCGTTTTTGGAGACCTCTGTGTGTTAGGAGGTGGGACAGTGGGGAACAGAGATGATAGTGTTGAGTGAGCCAAAGATGAACCTTTCTATCTCGCAAAAGAAGTTTGGCTGCAGCCAGAACATGTAGGCAAGGTGTCCATCCTTGGATACTATGGTCTAATGTTTTCTTAATAACTATGCAGTGGGCATAAAGGAAGGTCCCAGTTGATGGTCCAGGACCCTGAGAGCTTATACCTTCTTCTCTAAGCCAAATCTGGAAGAGGTAAGGCTGGGTACTGGAGAGTGGCCTGCTGGAGTTTATGAAGGGCTTGGGAATGGGTGCAAGGAGAAACTCACATGAGAGAACAAGGGCTGCCTCATATGAGGCCGGGTGAGGAGAGAATGGATCCACGAGCAGAAGAAGCCATCCCTAGAAAGGACAGAATTTCGTTATCCCGGAAAGCACCTGAACCGCATGTTTCCTAACTAGAGTGATGACCTTATGAGTTGGAGTAATAGCTACTCCCAGAAAAGTAACCTGAGGAGTTACTGGACCTTAGAGGGTGAGGCCCTGTATTCCTGTCTGGACAGAAAGTTTAATAAGGTAGAGATGTTGGCCTGGGTAATTGGCAAGAACAAATTGTAAAGGAGAAGTCATCTACATATTGTATTAGTTTGTATTTAGGAAGAGGCAAGAGGCTAGAGCCTGGCCAAGCAGATGTGGGCTGTCCTAATCTGAGGTGGGATGGTCCCAGTGATCTGGGTAGAAAGGTGAGTATCCAGGTCAGTCCAATTGACATTTTGTGACTGGAATCAAGAGGAATGGGGGAAAAAAGCATCTTTGAGGTCTAGGACAGGAAAATGAGAGGTCCCTGATGCAGTGATGGAGAGGATAATACAGGGGTTGACATATAGGGCAGAGGAGGACCGCTGCTGAGTTGGTAAGTCAGGGGTCCTGAACCCAGTGTTGGGTTCCAGTGGGATTTTCCCTACCTGGGAGTGTGGAGTACAGGAGTGTTGAAGGGAGAAGATGCCAGGCATAGGAGATTGTTTTTCTTAAAAATGTCAGAGATGGGAAGCTTAAATCCATCAGGCTTTGGAGGGAGATTGGGTATTGAGCCTGAGTTATCTATCTGGTGGCATTTTACAGTTGAATGGTGAGAAAGGGATGTTGTTTGGCTATAGAGGGATTTTGGGTGTCCCATGCCCAGGGCATTCACTTGGGAGGCCAGTAAGGGAAAATATGTGGCAGATTGTGAGGTTTGTAGGAAAAATGAAGAGAGGAAAGACTGGCATGCCTCAGATCAAGCTGATGGAAGAGAAGGAAATAGAAGCTCCTGCTTTGGGTAGACGGTACCTTTCCAGCAAGGGGTTGGGACAGGTTTGTACCACTAAAAAGGAGTGATGAAAGAATTCTAAAACTACAGCTAAGTGGTAAGGTTTGGTGAAGTAGGACAGGTTGTCCCCCTACCCCAACAACAGAGGAGCAGGAAGGAGAGGTGGGCATCCAAAACTCCATCAGGACTGAGTAGGTAGTCCCAGTGTCCAGAAGGAAGGACATGGATGGCTCCGATACTGTGATAACTGCCTGCAGATGTCTGTTGGAGATGGTAATGGTCAGTTCAAAGGAGTCTGGACCCCTTCAGCCATCCATGGGCAGACCTAGGAGGGTCTAATGTCCCCATGTTGCAAGGGACATGAGGATAGTCAGCAGCCAAATGTACCTCTTGATAGCGGGCATGGTCAGAATGCTTTGCAGGGGTTTGGACAGATCTGCACCCAATGGCTCTCCTGACTACATTTGAAGCAGAGATCCAGAGGTCCTTGAGGTTTGAAAGGCAAGGGAGGCTGGACAGTTGATATGACTACTGATAGGCCTCAGCTAACATCAGGTTATTTTGTTCCCAGATTTTTTTCATCTCTCCCGTGGTTTACCTTGAAGGCCACAGCTAAGAGTTCGGCACGTGGAGTCAGGGGTCCTTTCTCTAGATGTTTAAGTTCAGCCCTAATATCAGGGAATCTCTGGTCATCAGGATTTGCTTTCCATCTGGGAT
Organism: Dicrostonyx torquatus; assembly: GCA_028555095.1. Classification (NCBI taxonomy): domain Eukaryota; kingdom Metazoa; phylum Chordata; class Mammalia; order Rodentia; family Cricetidae; genus Dicrostonyx; species Dicrostonyx torquatus. The sequence continues at coordinate 1,026,355 of JAQHUG010000211.1, forward strand.
GTCAGGATCCAGACTGGTATATTGTAAGAGGGTCTTTGTGAGGCAGTCTAGGAATTGAGATAGCTTATCATGTTTGTTCTGGATGACCTCTTAGAATTTTTCATAATTTACTGCTGTAGGACAGTCTTGAGACCAGCCAGTAGGTAAGTTATGAATTGATCCCTAGCAAGGATGCCTCCTGGGGTATTGTAATTCCATTCAAGGTCCTTGTCAGAGATTGCCTAGGCCTGACTAGGTGGGCAGGATTCGTTTGGTGGATTTCATCTACATACTCCCTAGGCTGGTCCCAGAGTCACCTGCATTACTGAGGATGAGAATCCCATAAATGCCATGGAAAGTAAGGTTGTAAGATTGAGTAATAAACTGTTTAATAAAAAAGTAAGGTTGTAAGATTGAGTAACATACTTAAACTGTTTAATAAAAGTAGAAGAATTAGCAATGTGGGATCCTAATATCTTTTTTACCTGAGAGTTTGTAGCATGAATAATAAAAACACAGAGACAGATACTGGGGTTCAAGCTGGAGATCAAAAAAGCAAACCAGCCAAGTCACTAGAAAAATCTTACCTCTACCAAGGTTAGGTGGCAGCAGACTGAGCTCTGAGCCTCTGTCTCCTTCCATCCTATATTCTTCTTTAGTACTGGGATTAAAGACCTGTGATTCCATAGTGCTGGGATTAAAGGCTTGAGCCACCACCACCTGAATCTGTTTCTGCATTGATCATGTGTAGCCCAGGGTGGCCTTGAACTCACAGAGATCCATCCTGGGATTAAAGGTGTGTGCCACCACTGCCTGGACTCTAGAAACTTAGTTTTACTTTCAGGAAAGCTTTATTTATTAAAACATAAATAAAACATCACTATACTTTCTTTTCTTTGTCTAAAATAAAAAACGAAGGCTATACTTGATACATAAGCAATTTCCTGAATCTATAGTTTGCCATTACATGGATAACATTTGGCTATCTGATTCAAATGTAGATACTTTAAAAAAGAATGTTTGAAGAAGTAAAGAAAAATTTGCCTCATTGGGGATTACAAATTGCTCCTTAGAAAATATAAAGAGGAGATTCTATTAATTATTTAGGTTATAAATTAGGTTTAACAAAATGTTAGACCCCAAAAGGTACAAATTAGGAGAGATCAATTGCAGACTCTTAATGACTTCCATAGATTGTTAGGAGACATTTTCTATCTAATGTGCATTATTGGGATAGGTCCTGAAGACCTGATTAATTTAAACAAAACCATAGATGGTGATAAGGACTTAAATAGTCCCAGGGAATTATCAGCTGAAGTTGAGAGAGAATTGGCTTTGACTGAAGGGAAGTTACAGAAGGCACATGTGGATCAGATGGATCTGAATCTTAACTGCATTCTGGTCATATTACCCTGCAAACGTTTCCCCACAGGAATTCTAATGCAGAAGGAAGATACCATCTTAAAATGAATCTTTTAACCACATAAACCAAGTAGAAATTAAACACTTACATGGAAAAGGTCTCTGAGTTAATTATAAAAGGAAAATTGAGACTTGCTAATTAGCAGAAATAGACCCAGCAGAAATTAGGGTTGGGGCAGGGTTTTGTTTTTGTCTTTTCAGGAGAATAAAGATATCCAGCTAAGGATTATGAAGACTACTGGACAAATGAGACAGCTGAAGAAAAAGGACAAATCATCCAGAAAAAATATCTCAAGAGGAAATTGGCCTAGAGCTATATCACTTTTCCAACAGGATAAAATTTCATAAATCTTCCCAAAAGTTTGTTTCTGCTATTATCTACAAATTGCATAACGTGAGTGGTCTTTTTGTAGTCCCAGTTCAAGGAAAGCTTCATTTATTAAAACATATATAAAATATCACTTAATGAGAAGGCCTGTCTATCCTGACCAAACATCTACCCCAGCAACCTCCCACAAAGGAAGAACTGTGGTCAGTTTAGCTTAGGTAGGGGAAGATAAAGGAGATCCCATGGTAGACCAAAGCAAATAGTCAAGGACTAGGGACAGCTCGAGGGCTGGAGTAGGTGCCAGGGCGGGTTGATTTGGTAACCTTTTGATGAGAAAGGAGAGAGAGACCATAGAGGCTGGAGAGAGACAAAAGGGACTGTGGGTTTAGGCCCATAAGGGGAAGCTCATTAACATGATCAAAAATGGTGGAGTAATCATTTGTTTTGAGTTTCAAAGCTAGAAGGAGTGGGCTTTTCATTTGTTTTTGTTTTTCCTTTGTTTGGTATTTATCAAGCGGTTACTTTTAATGAACATGGGGCTGAAGTTACATGACAAAAATCCATCCTTTTTAACCCTAGGAAAGTTGATAGTCAGCCATGTGGCTGCTTCCATCCTGGTAGGGAAACAGCAGCTTTGATGGTGGCAACCAAATGTTTTTTTTTTTTATTAAGATTGAATATGTATAGATATTTCTTATAAACCCTGCTGTTAAGAGTTTTATGTTAACCCCCTTGTTACAGATTTTACAGATTTTTATTCATACCCAAGAAGGCAACAAATCTTGAGGTACAGAATGTTCACATGATAGTCTTACAAATCTTGAGATAAAATTTATACCTTAGTAAAAGTTTTAGAGAGTTAAGGCAGAACTAAAAGAAACTGAGATGAGTAGCAGTGGTCCCTACTGGGAATAGTCTGTCCCTTTATTTTATTCTGTTCTTCTTTCTCTGTCACATAGTCAGGTGGATTGCCTAATGCGGGGCAGAGACTTTAGGAACTAAATGAGCGTGCTTGGGTCCAGAGGAGGGGGGAACCTTACTTCAACTCCAGAGCCAATTGTAAATTGTAGTAAGAGAGCATAAAACACAACAATCCATTGCAACCATATAAAACTGAACACAAAGCTGAGAACAAAGAAGGATTAGAGATAGGAAATTTTCAAGCTTTGGCTACAGAGTGCACTGGAGGAGGAAGCTGAGTGATACCCAAGCCAGCAAGGGATGTGAGCATCTGTAGCTGGCACACTCCTTTACTTTCTCATTTTCCTGCTAGGTCCATCCCCCAGATCGCATTTTGTAAACCCAGATCCATCAATCATAACTCAAAAAACAGGACAATTACACAGTGTGGAGGAGAGACCAGTCAAAACCAAGCAGGGCTTAGAGCAGAGAAAACTTGGACTAGGGAAAGAGAAGTCTTTTTCCATTTCCATGATCCCCCCCCCCAGTATTTGTAAAAAGTTCTTGAATACCATTGGGATCTAGGGTGTCATTAAGCAACCATTTAGTGTAGTTATCTAAGGGATAATGAGACCCGATTCTATTGCAAAAGAAAATAAATTTGGGGCCCTTCAGATATGGTGCCAGGTGGAGAGGCTGGAGGTTTTCTAAAAGGCATCCCAAGGGGGGATGAGAGGGTAAGGAAGACACGTTCCCACTAGGGGGATCACTGCAGCCTGTAGTTGAGGGCATTCCCAAAGGAAGGACCCAGTGAGGATCAAGCTATTCAGTGGGTCATCACTGCACTCAGTGGGAGTCAGGGATAATAGCATGACTTTGGGACTTGGTGTCTGATACCAGGGCTTTCAATGAGGCCCAAAGGTTTATCTAGAGGCAATGAGAAGCTGAGCTCATGGATGAAGTCTTGTCCGTGGGAAAAAGTCAGGGAACTGAGTTGCAAAAGCTACAAGGCCCTAGAAGAGCTGTGGGGTTATGGGAAGTGCCTAAGGGAAGAAGGGAGAAGAAGGCAGGAAAGGGGACCAACAACCTGGTAGGGCCTAAGGAATCTACAAGATTCTGGTTCTAAGGGTGAGGGGCTGGGCCCAGGTTGAAGAAGACCAGCAGAGTCTTAAAGATAATAGCTTGAGGTACCTATGCCTCCAAGAGTACCAGAGAAGACACTCAGTGGCGATTTCTTAAGCCTCAGAGAAGCATTTACACTGACCAAAGGGTGTACTTACTGAATTGTCACTGGTGGATGAAATGAGTGCCAAGTGATCAGTGAGCCGGAAGTTGCATCTATTGGTGGAAGACAGGAGATGAGGGGAAGGGTCCCAGTGTGGCTCAGACCCCAAGCGGGAGCACAGGCACCAGTGAATGTGTTACAGCTCCGAAGGGAAAGGCATCCAAGCAAGCAGATGCCAAAGAATACCACAGAGTCACATCGCACAACACACGACACACAAGAGATTTACTGGGAGAGGTGCAGGCACGTGGCCGCCTCTGCTAGAGTAAGAAGCACCGAGGACTGAGCAGGAGACATGTTTTATATAGGGCTTCTTAGGGGATGGGTTTTTCAGGGTGGAGACTTCCAGGGTGGGGATTGGCGAGATTTCAAGCCAAGTTCAGTGATTGGTCAGATTTTTGAGCTCAGGGATTGGTGGGTTTTGGTAGGTTTTCAAACCCAGAAGTGGACTTGGACCTTTTATTGTACAGTAAGTAACCCCTCATTTGTATTCCTGTAAGTAACACCTACAAAAACCTGATTGGTTCATCAAGTTAGACTTTGGTGGCATCCATACTTTGGTCTGTAGTGGACTTTGGTGTCTCTGGGGTGAGTAGGTGTGTGTGTTTCCTTCTCCCCAGGAAACACACAAAAGGAAACTCCAGGGAGTGAAGAAGCTAACAAGAAAGGGAAGCGGGGAGGAAACATTGCAGAGTATGGGGCAGAAATAGTCAACATGCAATATATACTTGAACAAGCAATTAAAAAATAATTGTAATAAGCCACTCACCCTGTAGATTCTAATTCAAATGCCACCTTCACCCACAGGCCTTAAAATATGACCCTAGGTTCCTTCATGCTTAGCTTGTTACAAGAATCCTAGACTATAGAAGAGCCTAACTTTGGGAAAAGCCACAGACCAGGATTGATTTAGAACCTTAAAATCAAATGGGAAAAATAATGTTGAAAAGCAGAGCAGGGATAAATTCAGTTTAGCCATTCTAGAGAAAGAACAAGTATTTTAGCCTGCCTTTGGGGATACCAACAGGAAACCCACAATTACACAGGGGAATGTTTGAGATAAAGGAATAGGGGTGTGCAGAGCAAAGCAACCTCGGTCAGAGTTCAGCCTGGTTCTGGGTTAGGGAGTGCCACCTCCAAGGAGACAGTTCTTCAGAGGGGCAGTTGTGTCCCCACAAAGAGATGACTGACATGCGTGGAGGGGTGTCTCAGTCTTCTGTCACGGCAGTGATCTGTGTAAGAGACACATTTTCCAGATTTTTAAAGCATCTTAAATTCTCTTATTGTAGAATCTTCCTCTGAAGAAGATTGAGAGAAGTTAGGAAAATTTAGGATTAACCAGCCTTGTATTTCCAGTTCACAGAAGTTCCTTAAACAATCGATAGGTCTGTATGCAGAGCTGAGCGAGAATCTGGCAGAGGCTACGTGATGCAATACTGCCCTGCATTTAGCAGCCTTCGACGGTCTACACCAAAGCCTGTTCTAACAAAAGCAAGCTCTAAGTCTCTATCACAATAGCTCGCTGCTGCAAGGTTTTGGGATCTGTTCCAGGGTTTCTTTCACTCCATTAGTTTCCTAAAGCTACCATAACAAAATAGCAGATGCAGGGGGGCTTAAATGATGATGATTTACTTACTGCCTTGGAGGGTGGGAGTCCAAAAATCAAAGTGTTGACAGGGCTGGTTTCCCTCCAAATGTGTGAAAGAAGAATATTTTCTGGGCTTGATTCCTAGATTATGAAGGTTCCTTTATTGGTGTATGTGCTGTTTTATTTTTTTAAGTTAGCACACAAGTATTAGACATCATAATATTGTCAAACAAAGTGCGTTTCCATGACCTCCCCACTCCTACCAGTCCTTGAATCCCCCTAGGTCTCCTTTCCTTTGGTGCAGTGTTCTCTGAGGATGTGCCTTCTTGTGTACAAATGTCCCCTTTTCATAATAACACTGGTTAAATCGGATTAAGGTCCACTCTACTGACTTCCCTCTGACCGATTGCTTTTGTAATGATCCTATCTCCAGATACAGTCCCATTCTGTGATATTGGGAAGTCAGTGTGTCAAAACGTTTTGGAGGTGTATGAACCTAAATCAGCCTGCACCATTAACTGTATTATGTCAACCAACTCTGCTACTGTCTGTGTACATGCTGGTTTTTTTCCAATATTTGGTTTTATCTAGAGCCCTTGATAGTGTTTCGTACATAAAGAAGCCGTGACTAGAGAAAGGTGACGCTCCCTAACGTTTGAGGAATGCCTTCTATATGGGCGTGTTCTGCCCTCTAAGGGAACAAGAATTGATTCTAAGAATAGAGAAAAGCATGCTGTTTTATTTATAAGATGAGATGCGTACACAATAAATTCAGTACTTAAGGGAGACTTACAATATATCAACAGTGCATTGCAAATTAAATTTTTGTATGGGAAAGACAATTCAGAAAAGAAATTGTTTCAAAGGGCAATGACATCAGATGCTAGTAAATACTATTCTGTCTAAGATAATTTGCAGAGAAGCCTTTAGCCTGTCTCTTCCTGGGCCATCTTGAGATTATCCATTGTGAAAATACACTGAGGTCATTTATCTTATGTCTTGGAAAATGGTCCATATTTGACACAGTTACTATTTCAAATAATGTATTTCAGCAAATGATTGCTGAGAAGTGGGTGAATGACTGGCCTGAGCCTGCTGGAAGGATCAAAGCCCTGATCTCAGCAATGCGGCCCAGGCTCCTCCTCCCTCTGGCATATGCTGCAGTTACATGGGTGCCAACATAGGGGTTCAGCAGCGCATGCTCCCTTTCCACTCAGAAGGGTGCCACTGGGTGTGGTTTGGATTTGATTTGAGTGTGTTCTCCAAGGATTTGCATGATGGAAGTTGGGTCCCCAGTGTGATGTAAAGTGTAAATAAAAGCTACTTGAGGTTCTGTTTCACCCCTGTCAGGTTGGCAGTCATTAAGGAAGCAAATGACAATTGCTCATAAGGGTGGTGTGAAAGACAATCCTTACACAATGGGAATATAAGCTAGTGAAGCCACTTTGAAATTCAGAATAAAGGTTTCTTTTGAGGAAATAGATCTTCCATTTGACCCAGTTGTACTACAAAAATCTGAAACTCAACATACCACAGAGACACCTACAATCAATGCATATTGAGTAGTGTTCACAACCACTGTTATGGAACCAACCTAGTGGTTCAAGAACAGGTTAATGGATTAAGAAAATGTGATGTATACACACAGAGAAATTTTAGCCATAAAAGGAGATGGAGTAATGTCACATGCAAGATACAAAGTGGATACAACTGGGGAGGGGGATTTCCATATTGAAGAAGCTGGGACATCACACTGGGGTTAGAGACCCAATTTTCTTGACTGCCATCTTGTCCCCCCAGCATATATCTGCTTATCTCGCCACCAAGTCCACAGTAGGTTCTTGGTATAAGTGTTGAATGAACTGATATAAAAGTGAGTGTTCAGAGGTCAAGTGTATTCTATAATAACACACACACACACACACACACACACACACACACACACCCTTTTACAACCTTATTGAGATTTCAGCCACATGTTGTGTGTTCACTTATCACTAAGTCGGGTTGAAGCCATGAAGGTCTGTAGTTCTGATGCTCAGCCTTGGCTGCTATGGTGGAAATCCTCAGTAGTCTCCACCACAGGGAAGGTATCCCTAGGTGATACCAAACTATATCAAGGGTTGATAATCATGAAGCATAAAAATAGTCTCTTTGTGGGGTTTTCAAACTGCAGGCTCATCAGAAAGCATGTGACTCATGAACTGACAACATCAGGATCTATGAGGAGGAGGATAAACCTCTGAAATTTTAGGACCTCCCTCAGTTGCTCAATCATGTTGAGACCCAGTTATCTACCCTTCTGTTTTCGTGTTCACATGAAGAAGTAATGATTTGTGTGGATGTGTTCCTATTATAGATTTTGACTTCCTCCCAAGAGGCAGTAGTTGACCACAGGAGACACACAGGATATGACTGACAACCAAATGACCAGCGAGGGTTAGAATTTACTATTATGATTCATTTAATTATCGAGCCCTCCCTATTTCTAGCCCCGCTCCGACTAAAGAGTCCTTCAGAACCTTATTAATTTGACTTCCAATAATTTTAGAGAACACAGACTCAATCAGAGAGTAGATTAGAACCTTTTCACTGCTGAGCAAACACTCTCTAAAAATAAACTCCTAGTAAAAACTGGATCAGTGTGAGCATTCAGAAACTGCATTGGGTAAGACGCTTCTTAAGACCTTTTACATGTTTGAGAAGCTCCTGATTTCCCAGTTTGGATAATTACAGTTTATGTTAAGAAGAAGGTCCACGGAGCAGTACATACTCAAGCAGCTTTGGGTTAACAGTGCCATCTGAGCAAATGAACCCTTGTTAATAGAATTATATTAATTTTTACTTTCAAAGTGATGTCAGGAAATTAGTGTTTAAAACTGAAACCTGATGCTAATTATCCGTTTGTCTTTGGGCACCACATTTATCATTTGGGAGTTCTTGTTTTCTAAGTTTGAAAATAGAGTCTTTGTATCACATGACCCTTAAAGAGCCCTTGACTTTTTCTTTTTTCATCCTAGGTTTTTGTCGGAGGGAACAAAGCAGGTGAGGTACCTCTGTTTACCACCTTTAGCATTGGCTGTTCCAGGCCAGGAGGAATGAAAATAGACAAGGACCATGGCTCTGGAGTCTAAACTCTGTGACAGAGCCCACTGTTCCCAGCCTAGTAAGGGTTTCCTGATAACATCTGGGAGCTCTAGATGCAGAAGCCATGGTCCCTCAAGAGCTATGGGACCCCACTTCATACATCTTAAAGAACAAAGCCATGTGGTGCTGTGAGTTCTTCCAAGAGGTTTTAGGGTGAGCTTGAGAAGTATACGAAGGAGGACCAAAGTTAGCTTCTGCTCCCTAGTGGCATATCAACACGTTGCTTGCTTACTTAAGGAGGGTTGACTCCTCCGCAAACAAACAGGCTCAGTCAACAATTTTAACTGGGACCATGGTTTTGCTCATTAAGATTCATGAGGTGGGGTCCCCTAGCCCTTGAGGTGGCACCAGCAATCCAGTACTGACTGGATCTTTTGTTTCTCGGGGTTTGACAGTGTGTTTGCCATTCACCTTACTTCTGGGATCACAGGATGTTCTGCACTCTCCCGCTGTGGTCCGGGATGTTGTGGTCCAGGATGTTGCAGTCCAGGGTGCTGCAGTCTGGGATGCTGTGGTCGAGATGTTGTGGTCTGGGATGCTGCGGTCCTATACCCTGCAGTCCAGGATGCTATGGTACGGGATGAGGTGATTTGGGATGCTATGGTCCTGGATGCTGCAGTCTGAGATACTGTGGTCTGGGACACGCTCCTCTCAGCTGCTGCTGCAGTGAATTTCATTCTTTGTCTACCATGAAATATTCTGAATGAGCAGAAGAGTTTAGACTCACTTAACAAACCCAAACAGCACACTATCTCCTAGGTCAAATGAATGTTCTTATTTTCACACCTTGTTCTGTAAACTTCCCTTCATCTTAAACTCCGTGTGTTCCCCTCCTTGTGGGACACTACTCTGAAGTTATGGAGTCTTATCAATAAACTTACTTGTAAATTTCAATAACCAGCACAGTGTTGATTTGTATGTTCTTTAAACTTGTCCTGAAAAGAATCAGAACGAGCACATTATGTAGCTTACTCTTTCTATTTGGCATTTGTTTGAGATTATTTAAATCCAATTTGTCTAATGTTGTATTACATCAGTATTAGCACTCTTTCGGTACATCCTGGTACATTTTCTTTCTGCCCACATGACACTTAGAAATACATACACTCCCATGTCCGTGATGCAAAGTATTCGATGATATACCCAGCTGTGTGCAAACTCATTTAGACAGTATGGACTTCCTTCTTGCCAATCCCATGGTAAACATTAATAAAGTTGACTTGTCTTCTCAGTTTCTAAATAAAAATAAACAGCTTTAGGAGTTCTAACATTGTCTTCCCATGTCCCAATCTTTTTAATTTTTTTATTTCTTTTCATTTTGTTTTTGCACAAATCTTGTCTTGGAGGCTATTGTTTAAACCAAATACACTTTAGTTGTGTATAATTTAACCTCTACCGTTTCTCTTCCAACAAAGCTAGAACTGACAAGAGAACTTGCTTCTGATGAAAGCAGTCTACCACTTCCCTAACTCTTGTGTACCTCTTCTAAAAGTCTCCTCTCTTTGGGTTTCAGCTGGCAGAGTGCTTGCCTAGCCAGACAAGCTCCGGGTTTGACCCTACCGTCACAGAAACAGGTGTGAGGGACCACGTGTGAAGCTCCTCCCAGCACTCAGGAGGCTGACTCAGGAGAACCAAGAGTTTAGGGTCATTCTGACTTAAATAACAAGCTGGAGATCTCCCTGGGCCTCAAATATGTGAGTTAGTAAATAAATAAATACATACATACAGAAATACATAATTCCTCAGTGTTCAAACACAGCCAGATTTTTTAAAAACATATTTTCTCATTCCTATAACAATCCCCACCACTCAACGAGTTTTAAGCTCTACATAGCACACTTCATTGCTGCGACTGCATGGGTCTTTCTCCTCGTGCTTAGAAGTCGTGTCTTTGTTTATTCCTGAGTGAAAAAGTGATAGTGTGAATGCGTGCTTTCAGAAAACACAAGAGGGTGGTTACTGTCTTGACATGCGACAACCCATGTCACCAAATTTCCTTAAAATCCCTCTTCCCCTATTTGCTCTCCTGAAAGATAGCTGTAGAATTTCAAGAAGAGAAACCTATTTCAGGACCATCCCTCCTGTTCTACCTAGTGGCACCCTCTGCTCACGAATGGCTCTGCTGTAATCTAAGCCTGGTGAAGGGATGCTTGAGGGGTCTCATTAAGTTAGCTACTTGAAGCCAGTCTGGGAAGTTTCTGGAGGGAGCTTTTCTGATTAGGAGTAAGAAAACTGTGGCATTGAACTGAAACTAGGAGCCCTGTGGGTTGTGTGACCAAAGAGTGCCCTGGGCATGTGGGGGAAGATCTGTGTGTTTAGTGAAACTTCTAGGGGAAGGAAGTCAATTTAGAGGGGTGTGTGTGTGTGTGTGTGTGTGTGTGTGTGCCCGCGTGCATGTGTGTTGACGGAGATCTTCATTTCTCCTCTGTTCTGACTGCTATTCATCACGTCTCAATATGAGGACTACAATTTTCATTGCTAATGATAAGGAAGTCAACTGAGTTCAGAAGCTGCTCAGAATCTCAGTTTTCCCATTAAGGGCAATAAGAATGTGAGCAAATGGCTTGACCTCTCTAGACTTCCGTCTCCTATTCAGAACAATGGGAACAATAATGATACTTCCCTATTTTCTTTGTGAGGCACAAATGGCAGATTATCTGTAAGGTGTCCATGGGTGGCCTCTTCCCTTCCCATTTTATATGTGTGGTGCCTTGGTTTAAACCCAACATGACTAGGTACCACAGAGTAAACACTGTGTGGGGTCGGTTTAGCGTTCATGGTAGAACTCCAAACCATCATCACTGAGGGGCTGTTGGCAAATGTTGAATGCTTTTTAACAATTTACCCTGGCAGTAGGCTTAGCGCTTTGATTTTGATTTGCTCGGTTAGTACTGTTTGCGGAATTGGTTTAACAAATGGCTTGGTACGCTCTTTGAGAAATGGGTGGACTGCATGCACGTGCATATTCTGCACTTGGCTAGTTGCTGTGACAAGATGCATGACAAAGTTTGAAGAAAGATTATTTTGGCTCAGTTTGAGGAAATAGTCCACCATGGTGGGGAAGGCATGAGAAAAGGAGCAAAGGATCTGATTGCGTTGCAACCATGATCAGGGAGTAGAAATGGATGAACGATGGTGCTCAGCTAACTTTCTCCTCATCTTTAGTTCAGACTCCCAGCCTATGGAGTGGTCCCGCCCACAGCCCAAGAGGTGGTGCCGTCCACAGCCCATAGGGTGGTCCAGCCCACAGCCCATGGGGTGGTCCCGCCCACAGCCCATGGGGTGGTCCCGCCCACAGCCCATAGGGTGGTCCCGCCCACAGCCCATGGGGTGGTCCCGCCCACAGCCCATAGGGTGGTCCAGCCCACAGCCCATGGGGTAGTGCCGCCCACAGCCCATAGGGTGGTGCCGCCCACAGCCCATGGAGTGGTCCCGCCCACAGCCCATGGGGTGGTGCTGTCCACATTCAGGATGAGTCCTCCCACCTCAGTTAACTTAATCTAGAAAATCTTTCACAGATATGCCAGAGGCTTGTTTACTGAGTGATTCCTTGTCCCGTCAAGTTTATAATCAGCGATAACCATTGTACATATTAACTCAGCTATTTGTAATAGCTACTAAACAGGGGTCTGGTGGCTAGAACCACTGGAATTATCCGGAACTTGAAGCAAATCCATGGCACCACCAGAGTCAGAATGGATGTGTGAAGAAGGTTCCTGGACGATTCAGACTGTGTTTATTGGATGTTTACAATGTCTATGAAAACACGCGCAGTCATGGGCATAGCTCAGCACAGGGCACTTACCCAGAAGTCACAAAACTCTTGGTTCAGTCCTCAGTATTCCAAACAAGAGAGCCACCACCACTAACGAAAGCAATCCCATTCTTTTTAAACAAAGATGCTGATTCTGTGTATACAACAAATGATAGAAATGGCGGACAAAAGGCTCAATATCACATCGAGTTGAAGCACTGATTGTTGGATAATCTACAACACCCTGTTAATTGATGTAAAGCACTGGAAGAAGACACAGATGCATAGCTGGGCGTTCTGTGCCTGCATCTTCGCATGGCTGTGAGTGGTACCCTAAGCTCTGGGCTACCGAGGTGCGGCTAGCAGCACCGCATGGTAGTGACGCCACAGCAGGGCTCTGCACACTTCAGTGTGCGCCGATCTAGGAGGCTTGCAGGTGTTTTCTCTTTCTGTGAGATGAAAATTGCACTTGAAGAAAACTTCTTGACCTAAGAAACTATTCCACTCCTGCCCCAATTTTTCTTTAAGAGTTCCAAACCCGTGAGTTCCCACAGACAGTTGAGAACTCAGAAGGCGTTCCTGAATTACACTTCCATCTCTAACGACCAGAACATGTCGCTGTAAACATTTCTACGACCCATTAAACACAGACATTGAAAGTGCTCAGGAGGATAAAGCATGCTAATGCTAACCCCATGCCTGGCAGAGTCTTCCCAGCATGCACAGCGCAGGTAAACCAGCACTCTCTTCGCTTCTAGCTCCTCCCTGTAGAGGTTAAGAACACAAGTCGGGAGCAGACTTTCCTAGACTTGAAGGCTGATTCGGTTCTTTTCTACAAGTGCGACCTTGTGGGTATTTTGTAGGCTCTGCGAGGCTTCTCCTGGACACGATGCTGTGTCTCTCACCAGCCTGTACAGAAGGCTAAACAAAGGCGTGTGCATAAACCACTAGGCACAAGATGGGGTAGCTAGTGTCGGGGTAGGTAGAATTGTTCCTTTGGAATAGAGTTGTGTTGCCCAAGTTTCCAGGTGTTTGGACTCGGTTTCTCTAAATTATTCTCAGTAGAAATGCATGCTGCTCTGTTAGTCTCTACTCTTCCTGCTCTACTGTCCCTTATTAAGTGTTCATATTCTCATTCTAATCGTGGGTACAAGAGCTGAACGCCTAATGTTACCAGCAGCATGCTCAAATCAGCATACGCCAGCCAAAGGAAATTAAGCGAACACAGGTGTGTCCATTAAAACTGTCACTTGTATTGTCCATAGCTGATGGATCCAATGAAGAGCACAATTCTTTTTTTTTCATTTAAAAATTTTTTGAATATTTATTCTTTGGCAAGTTTATGTATATACATAATACATTTTTATCATACCTGAATTCTGCTATGGTAGCTCCCTCCCACTCCCTCTGAAGATCTTCTTCTTCCCAACACATGCTCCTCCTTCTTTCATTCATATTATATATATTAAATATAAATTATATATAATTAATATGCAATGCAACCCCTCAAATTTAGTTATGGTTGCTTGCATGTGTATGGGTATGGTTACTTACTTATCAGTGGCAATACCTCCAAAGAAATGACTCCCTCCCTTCCAGAAATTATTAATTACCACACCACTAGCTTCTCAGTTACAGATAAAGAAAGCTTCATGATCCCTTCCCCTATCCACAACAGGCCTGATTTGTGCAAACCTTCTGCAGGTACCACAGCTACTGTGAGTTTATAGCTACAACAGCCATGTCATGTCCAAAAGATAGATTTTCACAACATCCCTCTTTATCCTCAGACTCTTACACCCTGACCCTTCTTCCAAAATGTCTCCTAAGCCTTAGAGGGAGTGACATAGATGTCTTCTTTAAGGTAGAGCGTTCAATGGTCGCTTGTTCTCAGCATCTTGACCAGTTATGAGTCTCTT
>JAQHUG010000211.1:1046749-1067200 GCA_028555095.1 Dicrostonyx torquatus
TGGCCTGGAGCAGAGCAGGCTCTGGCTCAGTTCCCACCACACCCAATGCATTAGCTGAGTGACTTCTGTTGCTGTGAGGCTTAAGACTCAGGGTGTGCTGCTTCCCAGACCCCCTCGACTACTGTACAAGTCAGGTGTGCACAGGAGAGATTTCCACCCACTCCGGAGTCCAGACTCATCAGGAATTTTTCACTGCACTACCAATGTGTTCTAAACCAATGTCCTGTAGCGTGCATAGGGGTGCTGTGTCTCATTAGACTCCAATAAGTTGGGAACCGATGTGCAGTGAATCTCTTTTCCCAGAGGAAGAGATGTTAAAAACCCACTACATCTGCTAGGAAAAGATAAGTAAACAATAAACTTCAAATTTTACAGAAATCCTGAAATGTGTAAATCTTTCATTGTCATTTAACATATGACTTAGGGATCAGATAGGGGAAAGTTAGGGTTAAATTGGGGTGTGAGGGCTATATTGGGCATAATCTGTACAGTGGGCCACCTCTCTATGTAGCCAGCCTTCAGCAAAGAATTCTATTAAGGTGAGAATAGAAATGGCATTGATGGCCCTATTCTCCCCAGCTCTAATTGTTGGAATTTTGGTGACTTATTATTGTACAGACCAGGACCTAAAAATACACATGTTAAAAGGAACATAAATTCTCTGGCAGAATAAAGAACACAAGAGCCATGGAGACTCTGAAATGAGATATCCATCACCGTTTCACGTCCAATGGATGGGAACGCAGTGTTCAGTTCAATCAAGAACCTTTTATTTCTAGGAGTGCCAAGCCATTAGAGGTCCAGACTTCTGGCCTCAGAGGAGGACCTGCACTTCGCACTGCCCCGAGCTCTTTTGTTCTGATGGCTTCCTTCTGACTGGTCCTGAACACACCTCTTCTGCAGCCCGTCAACAATATTGGGAACGTTTCACTGCTATGCCGAAACAGCAGCGGTATCACACACAACCCTTGACCATCTGAAGTAAGTCAGGCATTATGCGGGGGAGGGAGCTTTTCCTCTCGTCCTCATCTGGGCTTCCTACTCCCAGGTTGAAGCACCCGGGATGCCATGCGTGTGTCCTGAGAGGTCTGAAAAGAACAGAATTCTCAGGACTCTGGTTTCTAAAGGACGGAGAGGGAGAATGAGAGGGCTTGAACATTTATTTGTTTCTACTTTCAACTACACTACTGTTCAAAGATTATTTCACATCAATTGATACTTGAATAGGTGTGTGTGTGTGTGTGTGTGTGTGTGTGTGAAAGAAAGAGAGAGGGGGGAGGAAGAGAGAGAGGGCGGAGGAAGAGAGAGAGAGAGAGAATTTTTTTCCAAAAGCTTCAAGCCTGCAGGCAAATAGCACAGCACGCTGCTCCTTTCTGTCTGTCCCAAGTAGATGTCACCAACCGATCAAGCCTTTTAGTTTTTTGATGTTTGAATGTTTCTCATCCCAGCCTCTTGTGTAGTAAGGACCAATCAAACAGAGTGGGGTCAGCTGACACTCTTCCCACTTAGGAAAGATTTGTCTGAAAAAGGAAGAGTCTTTCTCAAAAGGGGTTGAATTCATCACAGAGGCACCCTGCGATTCTCCTGATCTTCAGGATAATACAGCATTGCCCAAATTGGCACTGAGATCGAGTTTATATGATATCAAGGCGGAGCTGCCTTGAGCCACCACACCCTTGGCAGCAGCAGCCACGAATAACGAGTTCATGCATTGTGTCAGCTTCTTGTCTGTTCGACACACTTTTCTGTGGACTGAGCTTAACTACGGCAGATTGCAGATCCTGCCCTCTCGCAACTCCCACAGCCTAGGAAATCCCGTGGATGGCATCTCTTTTGCCTCAGGTACAAGTGAAAACGCAAGCAGAGCACATGCTTCCTTCACTCACTATTCTGTTTTCCCGCTGCTCGGGGTGGACATTTTAATAGATCTATTTACTTTCATTTTTACATGTATGAGTATTTGCTCTGCATGTATGTAAGTGCACCACTGGTGTGCCTGGTGCTTGCAGAGGCCAGAAGATCGCACTAGATCCTCTGGAACTGGAATGGCAGCCCAGAGAATTGTAAACCACCATGGAGATGCCTGGAACCCAGGGCTTCTGCAAACGCAGTAAGCATCCTGAGCCACTGAGCCATCTCTTCATCACCAGAGTAGAGGCTTCTTAGGGAGAGTAAGAATTGAGTGTTGCTCCTCTGTAGGCATGGCTGAGGGCTTGGGCTGAGAAAATGTTGAGGCATAAAGCCTGAAGGGACTAGCCTATAGCCTTTGCATCTCTTCTCCATACTTCCAACTGACACCACCCCCCTTTTCCAGCCTGTTTTGATGCTGTCAAAGCCTTTAGACTGAGCCACAGCCAGAAGAAGCTCGGTGGATGCACAGGCTGTTGTTACTCCCTCCCTCCTTGCAGTAGTGAATCTGGAAAAGTCTCGGAGAGCAGTGTGTTTGCTCTCCTACTGCTGCTCCCTGTGTTTGATCTGATGTTTCTTGCCTGGAGCTCTTATTTCAGACTAGAGTAAATTATTTACCGATGTGAGCAACCAAACCTTGTGTTATTCAAAACATAAACCTGAAATATCCAAGCAGTCAGACATCACCAGATGACGATGTTTGTGCTTTGTAGATAAAGACAGATCAAAGAGTAATGCATAATTATCCTAACACAATGTGATTTTCCCAAGTGGAAGGGAGAGAAACACAGCTTTCCCTGGTGACTAGGTAGTACTTAAGGATACATGCAGCAAGTGAGTACGTGCTGGCTTCTCTTCCTTAAAGCTTCAGCGTCTAGAAGGAACAGAGAGGGTGTCAGAAGCTGGCCTGTCTCAAAAATGGTCCTAGCTTTTGCCTGTATATCAACAGCCCTCAGACTGTGCTCATCAGCGGGGGTGCATGTCTGCTGCTTCCTTCACTTTTGCTGATCCCAGGCCACAAGTTCCTGGTGTCAGCTCCCATTTTTCTTGCCTTGAGGAAGCTGATAGTGACCGTCTGGAAGACGTTTGTCTGCTTTCTGGGTGGCCTCCTTCAGAACAGGAAAGAACAGTGGCTGGTGGAACAGTGGAAGAGGAGACCAAGAAACTGGGCGTTGAGTGACACAGGTCTGGATTTGAGTCCTGCTCAAATATGTTTGCTGTGGTACCATTGGGCAAGTTCCTGATTCTTAACTTCTTCATGTGCAGAATAAGAATTTTCGCAAAAATGAATTGAGAAAATTGACATTAAAATATCAATGTAAAGGAGTCAGCACAGTCTCTGTTTATCAATGAAGCAAGACGGTGCCATTGCTGTTGCTAGGCAGATCTGAAAGCTTTCTGTAGCTCTAGGAAGCACTGCTGTAGAAGATACTATACTTGTATGCCCTGGGAAAGGTGGGTTCTGGGTGAACCTAAGTCTTGCCTACTCAGACTTTGCCAAACGAGTTCGAAAAGAATAAAGAGGGTCTCTGTGCAATGAGGAGAAATATCTTAAAGTGAGTCATTCCAAGTTCATGTGTCAGCACTTTTTCTTTCTTTCTCAAAATGAGCATAACTCAGGAACCTGAAGGGACTCTGGGGTGCAAAGGAAATATAATGCTTACCTCATCTGTGCATGCCTGCAAAGAGGGTGTAGACCCACAGCCTCACAGTCCCAAACATGGCTGTCTAAGGCTGAACCTCAGTCTGGACAAAAATAGAGCTCAATTCAGTGGCTATGTGTCTTTATCAGTGGAGGTGAAGCATTAGTCAAAGTGGATACATAGCAGTTGTCTCAAAGTCTTTTTGCCTACCTAGGTAGCCTCCTTTGGAACACAGAACAGGGGTGAGTGATATATACATATATACAGCATAAACACACACACATGCATATAAAAATACATGTCTGTGTGCGTGCACATATGTATTGTAGAATACTATTTTAAGATATGCTACATTTGTTTATGCTATGGAACATTTGTTTAATGATGTTAAGGTGTGTTGCATTCTTTTATGTTGCATTTGTTTAACTCTGTAAAGCTGTGTTACTGTACCTGTTTAAAATACCCAATTAGTCTAATAAAGGTCTGGACGGCTAATAGCAGGCAGGAGAAAAGATAGGCAGGGCTTGCAGGAAGAGAAAATAAATAGGAGGAGAAATCTGGGAGAAAGAATTAAGGAGCAAGAAAAGGTGGAGAAGAGGACCCCAGGGGCCAGCCATCCAGTCACATAGTCACCCACCCACTCAACCACCCAGTCACACAGTCACCCAGTCATACAACCACACAACCACACAGCCACATAATCCCACAGCCACCCAGTTACACAGTCACCCAGTCACACAGTCACCCAGCCACATAGCCACCCAGTCACAAAACCACCCAGTCACATAGCCACACAGTCATCTAGTCACACAGTCACCCAGTCACACAGTCACCCAATCACATAGCCACCCAGTCACACAGTCATCCAATCACACAGTCACCCAGTCACCAGCCACCCAATCACACAGTCACCCAGTCACCCAGCCACCCAATCACATAGCCACACAGTCACACAATCACACAGCCACACAGTCATCCAGTCACACAGTCACCCAGTCACACAGTCATCCAGTCACACAGTCACCCAGTCACACAGTCATCCAGTCACACAGTCATCCAGTCACACAGTCACCCAGTCACATAGTCACCCAGTCACACAGTCACCCAGTCACATAGTCATCCAGTCACACAGTCACCCAGTCACACAGTCATCCAGTCACACAGTCACCTAGTCACACAGACATCCAGTCACACAGTCACCCAGCCACACAGTCATCCAGTCATCCAGTCACCCAGTCACCCAGTCACCCAGCCACCCAATCCCACAGCCACCCAGTCACACAGTCACCCAGCCACATAGCCACCCAGTCACCCAGGCACCCAGCCACTCAGTCATCCAGGCACCCAGCCACGCAGATACCCTGTCACACAGCCATATAGCCACCCAGCCACCCAGGCACACAACCTCACAGGCACACAGTCACATAGCCACACAGTCAGTCATGGAGTAGGAGTGAAAGTAAAGATACATGGAAGTAAGACAAGGAAAAAGTCCAGAGGCAAAAGGTAGTCAGGATAATTTAAGACAAGTTGACTAGAAACAAGCCAAGCTAAGGTCGGGCATTCATTAGAAAGAGTAAGTCTCCATGTCTTTATTTGGGAGCTGGGTGGTGAGCCCCCAAAGAGCAAAGAGCCAAAACAGTAGGGAGTAGAAAACAACCAACAATACATATGCATATGTGCATAGGAATATATAAATATGTATACGACTATATGCAGTATATAAGAACATAAAATGCATAAGAATATGCTATACATATAAATATACAATATATATAAAAGATGTATGTAGATGTATAAAACAAGCAAATATGTATAATATACCCAAATATGTAAAATATGTAGATATAAACAAATACATGCATTGTTAGAGGGAGAGGAAGTGATTTGGGAGAGGGCAGTTTGGAAGGTGGGTAGTCCTAGGATAAACCGCATTCTAGCCAGAGAACTGGGGAGAACTAGTGTGGGTAAGAACGAATTCCAAGCTCTAGAACCAGGGATGCTGGAACTATGCTGTAAGCCCTGGAGTCTGTCGATGAACTGAGGCTTTGCCGCCCAAGAGTGCCTGAGCCCCAGACGTGAGGGGTCCAATTGCCCTCCCTTCGCTTTTAGCTCTATTGGGTCCCCAGCTAATTGGTTATTGTCTACCATGCCTTTCAATCACAGCCCCTGACTTGGATGCCCATCTCTTCCAGGAACAGATTTATAGATGCACCCCGAAAGAATGTCTTATAGCCGTCAGGGTCAAGCTGACACATAAAATTAGCTACACAGGAACTTTCTCAGATGCTGCTGCTAACAGACCTCTTAACTTCTATGTGACTGAGTCACTCCCTCCCAAGAAGAAAAGAGACCACTTATCTCCTTATCAGAAGAAATGAAAGTGACGAACACTCCACAAGATCTGTCCACACAACATCATGATTCTGAGATCATCCTGGCAAGATATTCAGCATCCATCAGCAGCACCTCTCTAGGCGACGGACACTGTACCAGCTTCTGGCGCTTAAGCTTGCAGACACGTGTGAAGGTGTACAGCTCCAAGCTGAATGCCAAGTCACATGAACTAAAACAGCATTTGTTAAACAGAAACACTTCAGCTATCAATGAACTGAAATCCCAGCAGTAGCTCACTTGAGCCTTGGCACCTGTCTTCTGTCTCTATTCTTGGTCCTCGGGCTCCTGGCTCCTGGGCCCTGGTAAAGTGACATTCACACCTGTAGATTCTGTTCTCTGTAACACCAGCCACGTTAGTATTTATCAATGTATGTTTTAGTGTATGCATGTGTATGCACACGTGTGTGTGGGTGTGTGCACGTGTGCACGCGCATGTGCATATGAAGGCCCGCAGAGAGCATACACTCCCCTGGAGCCACCTGAGAGGGCACTGGGAACTGAACTGAGGTCTCGCAGAAGATCAGCAGCACTCTGAACTGCTAAGGCATTTCTGCAGCCCCTGCTGCTGTCTCTAGGTTAGCTTTTCATTTTCTGAAGACCTCAGAGGTGCCTTTGCTGAGATCTCTGTCCTTGTAGCTCATCATGCTATTGATGCTATAGATGCTTGAGATGTCGTGAGTGCTAGGCAGTGGGGAAGTCTAAATTGATGGCTACCTTGAAGCTCACGGATTGGTGGTGAGCATTTCATCTCTCCATATAACATGCTCTTGAGGCAAGAGCTGGGCTCAAGAGATTTAATTTTGCCTTGCTGCGGTGAATTTTCTTTTAAGGAACCAAATTGTTCTAGAAATGACCTAGTAGTTTAATATAAATCAGTACCACCTAAAAATAAGTTGTGCCATCCATTGATAATACACTTCAGAACTGTAGCTAGGCTCGGTCCTCTTTAGTATCATTTCTTCATCTAGATACTCAAAGTTCTTTTAAGGGAAGTCCTCAAGCTTCCCTGCTTGCCCATCCTTAACAGCTATTTTCTCTACACTATTATCTGAAAGCAGAGACATATGGGTGCCGAGGACGCTCTTACGCATCCTCAGGCTCTCTGTAAGTGTAAGCGGGCACTGACACTGCACTGTGTGGTTTCACTTGGAAGCAGATTGCCAGAAGATCAGAAGAAAGATGAATTTGAAGCTTAGTCCTTGCGTCCTATAAGCTCCAGGAGATGAAGTGAAAAGACAAAATTCCTCTACAGTAAGGAAACCAGAAGTAAAAATACAACCAGACACTAGGCTTTTTCCACTCATTCTACCAGGGAACTAATTAAGAGGAAACTAACTGTAATGTGATATTTAATTATGGTTGTTTTCAAGTCAATGAATGGAGGCAGAGAGGAGGAGACAGTCGGAACCCAAGACTTACAAACCATATCACGTAGAGGAACAGGACAAACAGTCAAAGCCCAATGTGGTGAAGAGACTCGGGTGAACCGGGGTTTGTAGCACCATGTTTTTTCTGCAAATTTAAAACATTCACACACAAACATCAGGCACGATAGTTTTCAAGAGTACAGGTATATTTTAAGTGTGTATAATATAAGGTAGTGGAGTTAGAGGGTCCATATTCAGTGCATTTGTGTATATACCTTGTAGGGCAGTGGCTCTCAACCTTCCTAATGCTGAGACCCTTTAATACAGTTGCCCATGCTCTGCTGACACCAACCATAACTTTATTTCGTGCCACTTCACAACTGTAATTTGCTACTGTTGGGAATTATAATTATAAATATAATTACAATGTAAATATCTGAAGTACAACCTTCAAAGGGGTCTTGACCCACAGGTTGAGAACCATTGTTGTAGAGAGAGAAGAAAATGAATGAAAATACTGAATGTAGAGGCTTTCCGCTGACTAGGTCTGCTAACACAGCATGAGTGAGGAGGAATGAGCCTCTTCCTTCCCTTAAGGAAGAAAAAGAAGAAGAAAACAGGTCTGTAGTGACTTGCTGCTCTTATCCTGGTGGAACTGGCAGCCAATAGTGCTTTTAGTAGAAGAGGTATGGTAGTCTGCAGTTACGGAGTAGACTTGGGGACCTCCAAGGACTTAAACTCTACCAGCAAGTCTCTTCTGCTCTTCATAAGCCCAGTTTGCTGAGAACATGACTCTCAAGTTCTCTACAAAGCTCTAGGGACCATCATCTCACAATCTGAGAGGGTCACAGCTGCTCCAACCTGTCTTCTTATCACTGTACCCAGGCAGCAGGGGTGTGAGCCATTGAACATATCATGGAAGAGGGGGTCACTTAAAACTGTGTCACTGCCAAGGCTGGTTTCTTGACACTTCCTTCCAGTTTCCTTATGCACTGAAGATTTCCGATCCTTTGTCTTTATCTGTGGATTGAACAGATTGTTGGACGTTTGGGATTTTCTGATCAAGGAAGCCATGAGAATGAATGCCTCCTTTGACTTCCTTATTGTAGTGTCTTTCCAAGAACACAGGCCTTGCTGTGTTTCATGGCTTAAACTTGGGTTCTGTCATTTATTGATTGTGTATCTTGGAGCATGTAATTTCACCTCTTTGGGCCTATCTGTCTCCATTTATAAAATCCCAAGAATAGTAGTAGTTGCCATGAGACTTAGCATTAAGCTTAGAAGATGACGCAAATCTAGTAAGAACTGCAGTCACGTTACTGCCGTTGCAACCATCATCATTTCCATGGCTACCATTACTGTCGGTGTAATTACCACATTATCATATTTGGATGTAGCTGCACCGTGTTCCAAAGATGTGATTGCTAGAAAATAATTTTGAAATTTTTGTCAAATCTGAAGAAAGAAGGAAGAAGAAATTTAAAGAAAGGAATTTTTGCCTTAATTGGAACTATCCCTGGTGCATAGTAATCTTTGGGTGGTATCACACACATGTGTGCATGTCTGAACACACACACACACACACCACTTTAAAGATGGATTGTTATGGGGGCTGGAGAGATGGCTCAGTGGTTAAGAGCATTGCCTGCTCTTCCAAAGGTACTGAGTTCAATTCCAGCAACCACATGGTGGCTCACAACCATCTGTAATGAGGTCTGGTGCCCTCTTCTGGCCTGCAGACATACACACAGATAGAATATTGTATACATAATAAATAAATAAATAAATTTTTTTTTTAAAAAAAAGATGGATTGTTCTAGAACCAGTAACTCAGTGAGAACCAAATCTTGACCTATTGTCTGGGTCCAAAACAACCCCTCCTCCGACTTGTTACTCAGGATGCCAGAGAAAAGCTGTTTCCACCTGTGACTCTCACAGCCGGCTTCCCAGGTGATCACACTGTCAGTGAAATCTCTCTAGAACCTCCCTTTGAGTGACAGCATACATTGATGAAATTGTCTGGTCTCTGTCATTAACAAGTCATGAGCTGTGGAACTCAGCATAACCCCCAGGCTGTGGCAGAGAAGGGCACACTCTTTAATGCTCCGGATTAGTTTTGCAAGCTGATTTGTTTTTGCTTTTGCATTATGACAACAATGATTAATTTCAACCAAATTATCCCTTCATTGTTAAGATACCATGTTGTTCTAAGCACTTTCTTATGGATTAGTATTGATGCTGGGGCTCCTTGGAAAGCCCAGCCAATGAAGCGAACACTTCCCAAGATGTTTATGGATGCTCTCCTATTGATTTAATTAAAGATCACTGCGCCTAATGCAATTAATTCCGTTGCCCTTCTGCCAGGGAAGTTCTTACACTTTGGAAACGTAAGCACCAGAACTAAATTGCTTTGGGGATAATGAATTGCAACTCTGAAGGAAATGGCTGTCAGGGTATAAAACCTTGAGTCAACTGAGACTTTAATTATGGGATTACCCCTTTTATTTTAAAGCAGTTGATGGTTGCTCTCCTTCTAGACCAAATCTTTATTGACCTACAGGTTAAGTATCCCATGCAATTTTGTCAAACATACATTCAGTTCCTTATTTGAGGGATTGTCTTGAGCCTGGGGCATGAAAAGTTGTGACTCACATCTCAGTACAGAACCTGACTAGCATTTGCATATGTTACAATGAGGAGAGAGGGATGATAAGAGCATGCAGCAAACTTAAAGACACACAGTTGCTGTAGCTCTCTGTGCAAGACTGTATCCTTCCACATCCCATCATGAGCACAGGAAGTGTCGATGAGGCTCCATGCAAGAAGTATTGACTGTTACTGGTTGCTGGAAGAGGATGTCATTTTAATTGATGCTGTATCCCTGAAGGGCTAGTTGGGAAGAGGTGGGGCTTCAGATGGAAGAAAAGAGAGCTAGCAGACAGAGGCGGAGGTGAGCATGATCAGAAGACAGTGATATATGGGTGAAGCTGTCAAAGAAATGTATGAAGTCTAGATCGTACATTG
Source organism: Dicrostonyx torquatus (assembly GCA_028555095.1). Classification (NCBI taxonomy): domain Eukaryota; kingdom Metazoa; phylum Chordata; class Mammalia; order Rodentia; family Cricetidae; genus Dicrostonyx; species Dicrostonyx torquatus. The sequence goes on from JAQHUG010000211.1 coordinate 1,057,089, forward strand.
AGAGGTTGACTTTTGGAAGCTGAGAAACAATTTCTAGAGAGAAGAAAGATCAGTGGAGATGCCCAGGTGCTTGGAAACAAGACGAGGGGAGCCTCATCCAAAGTTTTCCAACTTCTCAATTAAGCATGGCATGAAGAGTGGAGGGTAGGTTAATGACAATGACAACACTACTAGCAATAATAATCATCCCACTGAGAGCATTCTGTGAGGCGTGCAATGGTTTAGTCATTGTATATTCAGTAACTCTTAATATTCCAATGGCTTTATGAGGCTGCCTAGATTTTTGGAGCATCTAAAAACAAGTGCACAAGGAGAAAAGCCCTCATTGTAACCAGCAGCCTAGAACGCTCTCTGATGATTTTTATTGTTCAGTTGTAACACAAAGAAGGTGTATGATTTGCTGCATTATCTCTGGCTGGATTGTACCAGGCAAGTATGGCGGAGAGAGAGGAGACACAGATCCTAAATAAAATGGCACTTGGAAGCAGTTATTGTTAGTGATGGACCCGGAGATCTAAATAGGGCGATAATAGGAGCAGGAAGGCAAGAGGATTTCTAGAGGAGGGGCGCGGCTTAAGCAGTGTAAACAGAGTGAAGTCACAGTAGAGCTGAAGGGTTCTTACAGTGACTCAGTGGACTCAAACAGAAAGGAATTAGCAGTCACGAGGCAGGGAGATGACAGCTGTAAGCCTGGAGAGGGACGAGGCAGAGATCAGTGACGGTAAGTTCCAAGAGCGCCCTGAAATGCTCGTTGAATTACAGAGGAGGTGCAAGAACACAGATGAGAACTGCACTTACAGAGATGAGCGCCTGACAGGGATCAACTTAGAGAAGGGATCTAGCCACTCTAGAGAGATCACGAAGGCTTGGCTCTGACATCATCGGTCACAGGAAGGAAGTAGGCAGGTGGGGGAGACATTTTCGTCCGATTGTTGGAATGATTCATTCATATTCTCCAAATGATTAGATGAACTTTTAGGTGTGTCCGTGGTGAATTTCCCAGAGATAATTAGGTCTGGAGGGCTCTGACGTAGTGAATGGGCAAATCATTCAAGGATTCGTGACATGCTGAAATTCTTGGGAGGTGGTAAAAAGTAGGAGGGGGGAATCTTTGGAAGAAGTAAATCCCTGGGGTGTGTCCTTGGCTTGTGCCTTCCTGTATCCTTGTCCTTGTTTCATACTCATAGCTAAGTGAATGATTTCCCTGTCCACACTCCTTAGTCACCGTATTCTCCATAATTACACAGCGCCAAGTGGCCGTGGACTCGGAGGCCATGAGCCAAAACAAGTTTTTCACCCTTAAAGTTGTTTTATCAGGGGTTTTGTTACATCTCCATATACATGGTACCATGGTGGGTGGATGGCCTAGGTTTGTGTGAGTTCAGGGAGAGGCAAAAGCAGAAGTAAATCCAGAGGCTGTGGCCGCTTCGTGGATGTTGGTCTGCTTTTTCCTTTTTTTCTTTCTTTCTTTCTTTTTTTTCTTTTTGGTTTTTCGAGACGGTTTCTCTGTGGCTTTGGAGCCTGCGCTGGAACTAGCTCTTGTAGACCAGGCTGGTCTCGAACTCACAGAGATCCGCCTGCCTCTGCCTTCCGAGTGCTGGGATTAAAGGCGTGTGCCACCACCGCCGGGCTGTTGGTCTGCTTTGAACACTGAAAACTACTTAGTTGGTGGGGAGGCAGACATAAAGTCTGGGATATTTCTTAAAGTTTTAAGAAAAATCAAAATGTCTGTATTGTGTGTAAATAAGGGTCTTCATAGGATGTTTCCAAGGTTTCCTCTCCTATGAGGAGCAATTTACATTTGACCAGGTGACTAATTCACTGTAGGGTTTCAGGGAGGAAAGAGTGTCTAAAGCGCAGGGACGGCTCTGGAAGTTTAGGGAAGGTATTACAGTGTAAGAAGTGAAGATGAACCCTACCAGGACCGGAAAGAACTGAAGCGGTACTTCCTGGGCAGACTGGAGAGCCTGCTGAGCCAGGATAAAAATAGCAGTGGTTAGAGACTGTGAACACCTTCTCGCTCTCCAGAGCTGCGCCTGTTGTCGTCTCCATTCTGAATGCTCTCAGTATAACACTCTGGGCTCTCTCCATCTCCATCTTACACGCGCATGAAAGAGTAAACTGGGTTGCAGATAACAGAAACACACTTATTCTGGATCAAACTAAGTGTAGAAATCAAATGAACTGCTGTTGAGGGTCTTTCACTGAGTGGACAGAAGATGTGAAGAGAAGGATGCACGCATCAGGAAGGTTGGGGAAGAGAACAGCTCTGAGAGCTCTCAACGTGCAGTTCTGGCCATTGTTGGATTTTACCACTGGCTAAGCAAGGATTTATTGAACACAGTCTATGAGTCAGACACCTGGCCACTAATACAAATGTAGAGAAAAGCAGAGCCGATCCTGATTCCAGGAGAGTGTAGAATGTTCTAGAGACATAGATCGAATAACTGCACAGACAGACGTGTAATTACAGTGTGGCTAATGCTATAGAAAGGTACATAGTGCAAAGGTAAATGGACAAGTTGCCCCCAATGGGGCAGCTCTGGGACGCCTTGCTGATAATATGTCCCAGACATAGCAGAAGCTTGGGGGAAGAGCAGAGGTACTGGTGCTCCAGGCAGAGGCGACAGAATGGATGGAGTTCTTTCTGCAAGGCATACCTGCTGTCTTGGGGTTTCTTTTGCTGTCAAAAAATGCCATGGCCGTAGCAACTTAAGACGGAAAGGGTTTATGTCATTTTGCAGCTTGCAGTTCATCCTTCAGGGAGTTAAACAGAACAGGAACCTGGAGGCAGGGACTGACACATGGAAGAGCCCTGCTTACTGGCTTGCTCCCCATCGCTTACTCCATCTGCTTTCTTAGAGCACCCAGGACCACCAGCCTAGAGATGGGACTGATCCTCCCACGTCAGTCATCAATCAAGAAAATGTCCCATAGGTTTTCTCACAAGACAATCTTGTGGGAACATTTGCTTAATAGAGGTTCCCTCTTTCCAAATAACTCCTGTGAACACACTTGGTGAGTTCAGACCCCATAGAGGGCTAGCATGTCAGCACTGGCATGAAAACTTACATGGATGACATGAGGCCTGGAATGGCCATGGTGACTCAGGGAAGATTTGCTGGGACCTTATCTGAAGACCATCGGGGAGCCATGTGCGTCCTTGAAGTAGGGAGAGGATCGCTCTAGATGAACCACTGCTCATGATTCGGAATAACTCAGTTTCTGATCAGCTTCAAAGAGTAAGTCCCATTAGTCCAGTTTGGGTCAGGAGTTCACTCTGTTCAAACGACATGTGACAGGAGGGTCAGGTTACATAAGAGAACAACAGTCACTGAGAAGCCACCTTAGGGGAGTTTTCAGAAATGACAAACCTGCAGGACACTGCTAACGATGGATTCTCTTCTATGGCAGCACCGGTTGGTTTGGTCCCACTGACCCAGCCTGGTAAGTCATGGTCTCATTTCAACATCGGTGTAAACCCAAGAAGCAGAAGTAGATGGTTATTGTTTTTATAGAAGTCAAAATGAAAAGCTGAGCACATTTCAAATCAGGAATGAGGAGTTCTATTGTCTACACACTCTTCAATATTTCCCACCAAACCCCACAACTCTGCTCATTAAATAGGTAATTGGTTTTATTATTATCTATAACTCCCGAAAGAAGTAAAAGGATGTTTAGTGGATAACCACGCATTGCTGTGGTGGCTAAGATGGGTGTGTTTCCACAAATGGCTCTAAACATTCCTCCATTCGACTCTGATAACAACCTAACAGCTAAAGTCTCTTGTCTCCTTCATAGTCAGCATGGCAAGCCTCTGAGAAGTCAACATTGTAAGCAGGGTACTCACAGTCACGCGGGCTGGTCATGAGACGAAGCCCACCTGGTTGGTCTCAGACTGATCCTGTCCTGTCTCTTCTCTTCCTCTTCCCTCTCATCTCCTCCCTGCCTTTCTTCCCCCTCCTTCACCTCCTCCTCCTCCCAACACGCCTCCTCTTCTTGCTCCTCATCTTCTCTCTTCTTCTCCCTCCCCCACCTCTCTAAATAAATGTCTGAAGAGGAAAACTATTATTGAGACCATGATTCATGAATCCATTTAAACTTTTAACTTATGATCAGTGTGTATGTATGCATGGTTAGTGTGGGGGAGTCCATGTGTCACGGCATGTGTAAATAAATCCGTGGAATTGGTTCTCTGCTTCCCCCTTTACATGGGTAACTGAATCCAGGTTATCAGGCATGCACATCTATACCTTACCCAATGAGCCATCTTTTTGGCCCTGCATTCATTGATTATAATTCTGTGTGTACTTTAAAAGTGAACCATAAGACACCATTTACTTTGATTAACAGTCCCTTACAGTGTTGGTGCTATTGTTGTCTCTAATGTACTGGGAAGGAAAGTGAGGCCCAGGGAGATGGATTTCGTAGTTGGGAAAACACAGACGGTACCTAGAGGAATCAGGATTCCAGTGAAGATGTCAGGTCCCAGAGCCCTTGCTATTGGGATGTGCCGATAGCTCCTCTGTCTCCTTGTTCCATTTCAGTCCTTCTTGAGTGAACTGCGGGATCCCTCCCAGAACAGATAGCTAAAGCACCTATCAGCCCCCGACGCATGCTACTTCCTACTCCATGACAAGCATACAGATGCAGCTGTGTCCTAGTTTCAGAAAAAAAAAATAATAATGTCACAACAAGGGATTGATTTCTGGCATTTTCTGCTTCAGTTATAAACTCCTGGTCTGGAAATGAGTTATTTAGATTGTTAGTAGCTGACAGTCTCCATAAACTGCAGGAGGAGACTCAGCAGTGACACTGGTTTTCTCTCAGCCATTCTCTCTGGTGCGCTCTCTGCCCACAATCCCTCCCTGCAATTCCCTGTACCGAATGGCCATAAATTACACACATGCTTTCTGAAGTTTGATGAATGTTCTTTCCACCTATTAAATTGCCAGGTTACCGAGTCTGACAGAAATCTAGTCCAACCACACTTAGGGAAATAATGTGCCTTTTTGTTCTTCTCTCATTATGATTTTCTTTTCGTTATATCACGTATTCCCGGTACTGGGAGAGAAAGTTTCTGCTCGCAGTATAATCACCTAGGAAATGCAAACTAAGCACCAGTCAGCTGAGGCTCCGGTAGATCACAGATGTCAGAAATTACAGAAAATAGAATTCTCATCCCACCCACTGCACCACTCAGGACACAGCCTCTCCATGCCCTGGGAGCAACAAGCAGAAAAAGACAGAAGCTGTAATAGAGAAACCAAACTCAAAAGTTGCAAGACAGAGAAAGCAAGAGCCAACTCCACAGCTTGTTGCTGGTGTGCGCTCACCTTTGGGACCAGAAGTAAACTTTAAAAGAATGCACCCTAGGTTCAGTTGAAAGCAAAAGAACAGTAACATAGACGGTAAGTAAAGAGCCTGGCATAGTTGTCACCTCTGGTGTGGGCTTAAGCAAAATGGCATATGCTATGATGAAGGGACATTTAGGGACATTAAATGACTCAAGGAGCGCTGAATCCAAAGGATTCCAATGGCATTACTATTCTGAAATGCTAAGCCTGTCTTGATCAGCTTATGTCAGTGTTGTTGGTGCTGAAGGGAAGCTCCCTTCCTCAGCTGACAGGAACCTCTAGGGAATACTGGGACTGCATCCTGTAACTTCAGAATAGCCATAATGAAAACAGTGCCTTGTTTAAAAATACTAGAAATTCCTACTGTTCCTTAAAATGCTGCACCATGACTAAATGGAGACTCCCATTTGCCTATGCTGGTTGAGAGTATCTCTGCAAATGTCCACTCATCGCTCGTTAGCAAATGTTAACTGCAGCCTGACTGTACTGAGGTGGCCCTTGACACCCAGGATATGCTCTCCCACTAATGAGCCCCCCCACATCCTGGCTCATCACCCCAAATCTAGAGCATCAGCATTCATTTCTCCCCATGCTCTTATTGTTGTTTTTATTAGCATTTTTGGGGCCACATTTGTGAGAAAACTAGGTCAGTTCATGAACACTGAGAGAGCCACGTTTGCTTCCATCACCCTTTTGACTTTTGAGACCAGGAAGGTTTGAGTCTCTGCAAGAAGAATGTCCTACTTTGGGTGCTGTTGGTAGAACAATGTACTTAAAGAATGGGAGTCCAGGTACAGATAAAGAGTGAAGGCAAAATGAAATGATCAATGATTTCACCCTTGAATTGGGTAGTCCACATTTCCTCGCCCACCCAAAGTCATGACTCTCAGGAGTTGTTTAAAGGCAAGCATAGGTGCTCTCCCGCCCTCGCCCCTGCCTCTTTTCCTCCTCCTCTTCCTTCCCCCATTCTCTCTGCGAGGAATGAAATCCTTGACCTTGGGATGGTGTATCACTCCTTCTCCTCTTGCTGTGACACAGTGCAAAATGAGAACAGTTCAAGAAAGGAAGCAGGCATTTCTTTGCCTCTGCTTCTGACGGCAGGAGCTGGGGCAGCTGGTCACATGGCACCCATAGTCAGGAGGAAGAGAGCTGGTGCTCAGTTCTCCTTCCCCCTTCTATTCAGTCTGGGGCCCAGCTCACAGATCAGTGTCATACACATTTCAATCAGCCACCCCTTACCGACAGGCACAGAAGTTTTCCTCCGAGATGATTCTAGAGTTTCACCACGCAGGGAGTCACGTTAGCCATCACAGATGGGCAGAGGCCATCTGCATTTATTTTAAGAAAACAATGCTTTAGGTTGCTAGGGAATTCTTCTCTGGAACTGGATTGGTCCCCTGAGTGTCATTTGCCTGGGACTAGCAAGTGTAACAACCTTCCCTGTATCTTTCCCATAAATCACCAGGCAGTAGATGAAGATTAAGTCCTTATAATCAAATTATCAGTTGTTTCTTTGGATTCCTCCACGATGCAGAATCTTGACTGGTGTCTCAGACAGGGGCCGCAACTGCTAAGCTTTGCTAACACAGAGAAAGATGAAGGTTACTTCCCCACCTGTGAGTTTGGTGGAAGTCAGTTCTATGGAGGCTAAGAGTTTACCTGAAAGTCTCCGGAGAAGGCTGGGAACAGTAACTACTGGAGCCTTTTCATGAGCTCCAGAAAGGGGAAACTGGGCAACTTCTGGCCTCAGGAGCCTCCAGACTGGAGCCCCTCCCTTCAGTGTTTAACTATAATTAGCGAGAGCCATCCATATGGCGAGTCTTCTCAGGCCAGATGGGTGGTTGTCACGCAGCACGTGATCTTTGCTTCACTTTGAAGGAGTCATGAGTAATCCTGGGGATATTAATCTGACAAAGACTATATTTAGCCTCCTTTCTTTGGTTGATTGCATGTCTCTATTTCTTCTTTAGGCATATGGGGATAGAGGGCATAAGCACCAAGATAGGTTTTTATTGAAGCTCCAGGAAACAGGATGCCTCTGCTTGGATTCTACTGGAGCCCACAACCCACACAACCCAATCCTCAGCTTATCTCAGCCAGCCTTGAAGACATGAAGTATCAGAAGCTCATGCTGTAGTAGAGTCTTTGAGGCTGCCCAGGCAATCTCATAGCTAAGGAGAGAGTGGCTGATTCAGAACAGGTTATGGAGGAAGTCAGAATGCTGGCCACATGGCACCTCTGTGACTTATGTAAGGTTGAACTTGAAATTTACATCTCCTAGCATAGCGTGTGTCTTTAATTCTTCCAAACACATCGATGTATATGTGTCATCTGCTGTGTGCAGTGAAAGGATGCAGAGGGTTGGCACAGAAAGTAAATTTTGGTGTAAGGGACTACAGATAATCAGAACTCAAAAGGAATTCTAAACTTGCTGTGTTTGGCTTCCTTCTCTCCAGCTTTCTCCCTGACTCCCATCTTTTACCTCTTAACTTCATTAACCACCTCTGTCCTAATGAGTCCACATCTTTATTTTAAGAGAAAATTAATCTTATTGGCTCTGCTAATAGTCAACATGTTTCTTGGTCACCTTTGTTTTTTTTTGAATTAGGAGATCTCAGTGGTCATTGATCAACCGATGGGTGAGTAACAGCCAGACTCCATGGTCATTCAGTTGTAACCCCTAGTTTGGAGCATCTTGGCAGAGAAGGGGTGGCAGTAGAATCATGCTTCTGGAAGAGGGTCCTGGGCATGAAAATACTTTGGGCTGTACACAGAAGGGTCCTTAAGATTTTAATGACTTCATTGACAACATTATTATTTAAAAAATGATGCATTTGATTGACTACTTCCTTATACCAATGTACAAATCCTCACATAATAACAAAGATTAGGTTTCAATATCCCTATTTTACAGACATGACTCTGGACAGAGGCTGGTCAGTTCTTCCCATGTGCCTCTTCAATCCAAACCCAACCTCCTCTATTATCAGTACATCACATTCTAGGCTAATCTATCCTCCTTCACTGTCTCAGATTATGGACCAAGGGTCAGGCTCAATACCTCCAAAACATGCAGCAGTGATGTGAGATTTACTACTGTATATGTGTTGCTCTTATTGGTTAATGAATAAAGATGCTTTGACCTATGGCAGAACAGAATATAGCCAGGCTGGAAGAGATCCACAGTGAGAGTAGGTGGAGTCAAAGAGATGCCATGTAGCTGTCGAAGGAGAAAGACACCAGAAAACCTTGCTGGTAGGTCACAGCCTCATGGCGATAACAGACATTAAAAGAAATGGGTTAATTTAAAATGTAAGAGTTAGTTAATAAGAAGTCTGAGCTAATAGGACAAACAGCATTGTAATTAATATAGTTTCTTTGAGATTATTTGGGTCTAAGCAGTCAGAAAATAAGCCAACAAGCAGTCTCCACTCACAAATGGTGCGTCAGTGTACATCCATGGAAACCCTGGAGAGCTTGGGAAAAATTCTAGACACAAAAGAACAGAGTTAAACACAACTTCTTGGCAGCCACATTTTTTTTTCAGATAGGCTCTGTGGACCGCAAGCAGTGATACAGTTTCTTTAAGACATGGCAGCTTCCTGGTTCATGCTGGCAGCATGAACTCTGACCCTTTTGGGAGGTTCTGCACTGAAATGGGGCTTGTGAGCAGTGTGCTACTAATTGTTTAATGGTGACAGACCTGCTGCATCCCTGGAGTTGGGGCTGTGAGCATGGCTCACAGAGGCGGGGAACATACCTCTGTCATGTTGGACTGGGCAGAGCAAACAGGCAGGGCTATGTGGTACTAGCCACACTCACTTAGCATTTGAAAAAAAAGCAGTCCTGTTGAGAATATAATTACAGATGCACAATAAAGATAGATTCAGATGAAAAAGACCTCTGAACATGTCACAGTGTTGGATAAATATATGTAGGCTTGGGAGAGAGAAGAAAAAGAGTACAGATAGTTGTAAAAAGAAATAGGTTTAAAAAATAAAGCAAAGTCTTTAAAGAGACAGTAAAGGTGATATAAAAGAGTACAGACAGTCACAGATTAAAGGAGTAAAGAAAAATTCCATCTTTACACACGTAAAGATGGAATGTGCACAGTCTGGATTATGTATATTATTGTGTTTTCTTTGAATTTTTGACTACAGAAAGATATTTGGTTCTGGGGGCTGCTAAGTTAAACCAATATATATATTTTAAAGGTGCCTTGACTTCAAAATTTGAATCTAAGGATATGTTGCTTTGAAAAAGAGGCTCTGCTTTTGTTTCCAGAGAAGATGAGAATCTGTAGATTCCTTCCAGGCTAATGTGGTTTTATGGACTAAGGCCCCCAAAGGTCTCCACGAATCCCAAAAATACTTCACCCAACTTACAACAGGAAGCAGTTTGGAGAAAACTACACCAAATTCCTGAAATGATTGTTTATAAATGTTTGTCTTCATTTAAAGAGGTTGATTATAGGTGATTAATAATCACAGTCAATTTCTAAAAAGAATTAAGTTGTATATGATATAGAGATGAATACTTTGCATTGGTATGGATCTTGGTTTATTGATACAAATTTAAGATCTATTTTGTTACATGGTGTATATGTATTTCTACTCTTGTTTAAGGTATTGTGTTTGTGCAGCTCATTAAAAATGTAATTTATAATTAAGAAATACAGATAATAGATTGTCATATATAATAGTTAAATGTGTAGTCATGTTAATTAGGTTTTCTAGATATATAGAGATATATTTC
>JAQHUG010000211.1:1077464-1094670 GCA_028555095.1 Dicrostonyx torquatus
CACCTTTGGGAGGTAATGCTATGGGTCACCTTGGGGAGGTAATGCTGGGGTCACCTTCTCAGGAGCTCTGGAGGAGATGCTGAGTATTACTTCCTCAGAACCCTGGTGGATTTAGAGCATGAAGAAGGGAACAGAAGTCTATTAGAGAAGGAGGGGGGACAAATGTTCTCTTCTTTTAGACACCGCAAAAGTGGAAGCCTCACCATTATTTCTTCAGAACTACTATATGAACATTGTGTTGCTGTGAGGAACTTGTGTTTGGATGAAACAACTGTGGGCACAACCTTGAGGTGTAAAGAAAAGCAAAATCTGTCTTTCTGGGATTCTACCGATCTTACTAATCAAAAGAACAGGCTCCACCTCCAACAGGCCCCGCCTTCTAGGCCCCACTTGTACTCTTTCTCCCTGACAAGGGCCTTGCTGGATCTCTGTAGTGGATTAGTCAGGGAGAATGGCTGAAGAGCTTATGAACTGGGAAAAATAATCCGGAAGGCTACTCTGATAGTGAGCATGCCTGGTGTCTCCTCGGAGGCAAGCCGTCTGTAAACTGGGAGCAGCACAGCAGGACCTGAAATGGCTGCTGTAGAGAAGCTTCACACCCAAACTGTGACATTGGTGCTGGAAAAGAAGCAATATTGTTGGCTGGGTGTTGAGGTTGCTTTCAGGATAACTGGATTGCAAAGACATTCCAGGCTGATTCACTGATAATGGCACAGGAGAGAGGTAAAAATAATAGCAATAGATGCCCAAATATGGAACTCTCCTTCTGTGATGAGCATCTCTCCAAAGCAAGTTTCTCACTACACAGGGAGCAGCGGCAGCTACGTGACCCCACTGTCGGCCTCTCCGAGTCTTTCCTTGGGTTCTGACTCCAGCGATGTGATATAAAGACAGAGGGAATCGTTGGGAGAAATTATCGTTTATCCCAAAGTTGACACCTAAATGCATCAATGCACCATGTTATTTTCTCTGTCATTTTAACCGTGTTACAGCAAGCCCAGGTATTGTGTTTATGTCTCAGTGTGTCCAGGAAGGGGTTTCTGGCATAGTGTTTTATTTATTTATTTATTATTATTTTTGGTTTTTCAAGACAGGGTTTCTCTGTGGCTTTGAAGCCTGTCCTGGAACTAGCTCTTGTAGACCAGGCTGGTCTCGAACTCACAGAGATCCACCTGCCTCTGACTCCCGAGTGCTGGGATTAAAGGCGAGCGCCACCACCGCCCAGCTGGCATAGTGTTTAACAGGTGGACTAGAGAAACAGATTGCCCTCCCTAAGGGTAGATCTTATCTGGAGGCATAAGTAAAAACTAGGCAGAGTAAAGGAAAATTTTCTTTCTCTATCTGGCACCTTTTGGTCTGCCCTATGTGTTTGTTTCTGTGTTAACAGTATTACTGCCGCCATTGGGATCTTGAGCCCCTACTGGAGCCTCCATACCAGCTCTCCTGAGTCTGTCACTTGCAGACACTAGGTGAGAGTCACCATGGTTTCCATAATTGCTTGGACCAATTCCTATAATAGGTATAGATACAGATATGCATGTGGCTGGCTATAGATACAGTTGGCAGATACAGACATGTAGAGAGAGTAGACAGCATAGTGTCCTCGTTTCATGTCTGTTGTTCTGATAAAACACCCTGACAAAACTCAACTTAGACAGGACGTGTGTTTGCTCTCGCAATGTGAGTTTACAGTCCATCTTTGTGAGGAAGTCAAGGCAGGAACTCGAGGAGTCACGTCAGACCCAGCCGAGGGCAAAGATAGTAAGTGCAAGCACGTTTGCTGCTCAGATGAATTTATTTGCCATTATGCCACTCAGAGTCCTGCTCGTGAGATAGTGCTGCCCATATCAGGGCGGGTCTTCCCACCTCTCCTTAATCAACTAAGAAACATCCCAACAGGTCAGCCTATGGGGTACCCAGTCCAGGTTGTCTTCCCTGGTGGTTCTAGGTTGTATCAAGTTGACGATTTGAAGCAATCGTCACCGACAGTTACAGAAATATCACCTATTGGTTCTGCTTCTTAAGAAGACTCTCAGTTTTTTAGATGTATTGATTTTACTTTAGTTTTAATTTTATTCTGGGCGTGAGCATCTGTTTGTTCACACGAGCACTGTATGTACACGGGGTGCCTGCAGAGGTCAGAAGAGAGCATTGCATCCCCTGGAACAGAAGGGACAGATGGTGTTTTCCCTTGTATTAGGGCCGTATTATCAGCTATAGTCTTTGGTCACAGTAGCAGAAGCTGGCTGTTGGTCCTTCAAATGCAGTCAGGGAACGGGGGTGTTTTCCAGGCTGGTGGGAGGCAGGAAACGGGGGTGTTTTCCAGGCTGGTGGGAGGCAGGAAACGGGGGTGTTTTCCAGGCTGGTGGGAGGCAGGGAACAGGGATGTTTTCCAGGCTGGTGGGAGGCAGGGAATGGGGGTGTTTTCCAAGCTGGTTGGAGGCAGGGAACGGGGGTGTTTTCCAAGCTGGTTGGAGGCAGGGAACGGGGGTGTTTTCCAGGCTGGTGGGAAGCAGGCCGAACGAGCATTTGCTCAACACCCTAGCTTCTCCAATGGACTTTCACAACACAAGCTCCCAGGGGCTCGGTGGTTAGGAACACTTGTTTTTGCAGAGGACCTGGGTTCTGTTCCCAGCACCCCAATGGCAGCCCATAACTATTTTGTAGTGCCCTCGTAGGCTTGTTCTGATTGACAAGGGCTCATGGTTCTAATACTGCAGCTGGGGCTCTGAATCCCATCACTCTAGTCAGTCTTGCTCCTTTTGAAACCAGCTTTGCACCCACCTACGTACCTCAGGTGGGAAAGGCCGAGGGTGGAAGTCTTCAGTGGTGTGGCTGTCGCTGCACCTTTGTTCCTGTTTTGTTTTTGTGTACATATGAGAACGCATGTCCAACTATGCAGTTGGGCATGTACATATGTGTAGTACATATGTGTGTGTGTGCATGTGTGTGTGTGTGTGTGTGTGTGTTTATGGGCACACATGTGCAAAAGCCAGAGGTCAATTTCAGGTGTTGTTCCTCATTTATTGAGACAGAGTCTCTCTCATCAACCTGGAACTTGCTGATTTAGCTAGTCTAGCTGTTGCATGAGCTCTATTTGGTCTTAATAATAAAAACCCAGAGCCAGATACCAGGGTAAATGCTGGAAGAAAGACAAAGAAACAAGCCACAGCCAGCTCTTACCTTCAGCTGAAAAAAAAGACTGAGCTCTTGTCTCCTCCTGCCTTATGTTTCTCTCTTCGCCCAGCCTTATATCACTCTTGTCTCTACCTTTCTAGTGCTGGGATTAAAGGCATGTGACTCCCAAGTACTGGGATTAAAGGTGTGAGCCATCACAGCCCGGTTCTGTTTCTCTTTTAGACCAGATCAATCTTGTGTAGCCCAGGGTGGCCTTGAACTGATAGAGACCCGTCCGCCTCTGCTTCCCAAGTGCTGGAATTAAAAGTGTGTGCCACCACTGTCTGGCCCCTATGGCTAACTCGTGGCTTAGTTCCACACTCTGATCTTCAGGCAAGCTTTATTTGTTAGAGAACAAACAAAATGTCACCACATCCAGCTAACTAATAAGCCCCACCGCCATAGTACCTAAATTACACCACCACATTGTCTTTGTTATGTGTGTTCTAGGTATCAAACTCATATCATCAAGCTTGCATGGCAGGCACTTTACCAGCTGAGGTCTTTATCCAGCTCCCTTTTTTGCTATTTATAGTATATTATATATTTATATTATATATAGAAAATATTCTAGCATTTGATATTCCACATAAATCTGGGACCAGCCTCCCAGGCTCCTGGGTTAACTTGAATCAATCTGCAGTATATATTTTTACACAGGGAGTTGGGGAGGAGGAAGAAGACGCTCCCTACTTCCCCACTTACAGTCTTGTTTTTGGAGGGCCCTAGCTGGCTCCGAGCCTGGAGCCATAATGAGCCTGCTGAATTAGTCGCTAAGAGAGAAAAGGACTGGGAACTATTAGGCAGATGTCTGGTTACATTGGGACTTTATGGCTTCAGGGGCCTTAGGGATACTAGGTGAAGGTGGGGTGGGGTGGAGGACACATGGAGGAAGACTGGATTTGAAGTTGAAGCTGAGTTTATTTTCAATTACCTTTTTTGATTAGTTCACAATATTGCCAATAGTATTATTCTTCAACACTGGTAGATATGCTGATGTGGTTGACTGAACTCAGTCAAGGGCTTCAGGTTTTTCAAGGCTATTTCCATATCTGTTTAATGAGGATAATGGACTATATAGCAGACATTATCGCCATAAGAATTAAGAAGAGTATAAGTCATGCATAACTCTTTACTCAGAAAACACAGTACACAGATATATGTACATGCATACTTGAAGCTGTCCTATGGTGTTCAGCAAACATTCGCCTTATGTCAGCTATTGTATTAGTTACATAGAAAATCCTCATTACCACTAAGATACAATTCTTACACTGTGCACATTTCACAGACAGAACTTTTCAAAACCTTGGGTAACTGCTCAATGGCCCCATGAATGTTAATTGGTAGAGCCATTATTGTGATTGTTATTACTAGTCTTTTCATACGAAGCCTGGCTCTAACAAGGCATTGCACATATATACACGCTCAAGCATACCGGTGAGATAAGACAGACTCACCTGAACACACCGGGAAGAGACATCCTTCAGTAACACACAGCTAAGCTGTGCAGCTACACACCTGCAATCCCCGCACTGGAGAACTAGTGTCCGAGGGCTTCTATTGCTACGACCAAACACCATGACCAAAAGACAAGTTTGGAAGGAAAGGGTTTGTCTGACCTACACTCACTGAAGGAAGTCAGGACAGGAACTCAAACAGGGCAGGATCCTGGAGGCAGGAGCTGATGATGCAGAGGCCATGAGGAGCTGATTACTGGCTTGCTTCCCATGGGAAATGAGGGCCACCAGCCCCGGGATGGTGCCAACCACCATGGGTTGGGCCCTCCCGCACTGATCACTGAGTGAGAAAATCCCTTACAACTGGCTCTCATAGAGGCTCCTAACTCTCTGATGACCCTAGCTTGAGTCAAGTTGACACACAAAACCAGCCAGTACAGGTAGAGACAGGGGGATGAAGAATTCAAAGTTATCCCCAACTACATACAGTATCCAGGTCTCAAACAAGCAAACAACAACAAAAACAGAGAGAAAGAATAGATGGAAAAAGAAACAACACACAAACATAGGAAAATGCCCTTGTTGGTTTATAGACTTTGTTTTCTACTCTACAATCAGGGTATTTTTGAATTTTTTCTTTCAATGCCAATTCCCAAGATGATCTATTATGAACAGCAAGATGAATGATTTTCCCTTAGTGGAATTTGTGGCCCATGATAGGTGACAACAGGGACTGTCCTAGGAGAAAGTCACTTTTCATTCAACCAATGATGTCCTATGCACTGTGAATAGGAGTAGGAGGGTTCTTCTGTATTTCTGTGCTTTGATTGGTTAAATAAAAAGGATGCCTGGCCTGTAAGATAGGACACAGCCCTCAGGTGGGCGGAGTAGACAGAACAGAAGGTGGTGAGGGAAAAAGGAAGTGTTCCAGTCACCATGAGGCTCCCGCTGCAGATAGATGCAAGTTAGACTTTTCCGGTAAGTCACCATCTCGTGGTGACATACAGACTTTTATAATGGGTTAGTTTAGATGTGAGAGCTAGCCAAGAAAAGGATAGTGATAATGGGCCAGGCAGAATTTAAATGAATCCATTTTGTGTGTGATTTGTGTATTCCGGGTATAGCCATGTGGACGTGAAGCCATGTGGCCAGGAGCTGGGCAGGACACAGCCCGCTGCTTCAGCCATTTACAACAGTGAATGACCATATAGAGTCTGCCATGATGTAACACGATGCTTGGATCTACAACTATCAAAGACCGCTGGTGTTAGAAATGTTCTTGCCACAACCTTGCAATGCCACCTATTTCAACGAGATGGTTGTAATCTGGGGACAGTGGTTCCATTCAGGATCCTTGTTGTGAATGACCAGAATGTGAGGGTGCTCCTTTCACCCATAGCAATCACTAGTCACTTTGGTTAATTACACTTGAATTCAAACATATTAAAATTGAAGCTTAGAAAGCCCTCAGGGACTCCATTCCCACAGCTACATCTCTAGTGCTCAGGACCCCTGTCAGTCATAGTTCAAGAGATGAATACCTTGCTCGGCTGAGGGCTTCCATCCTGCTGACTCATTTCTGTCAATGTATACAGTTTCATTGTAGAACACTAGAATAGAACATTTTAAGAAAGAAAAAGATAGTTTAGTGGTGTGGGAAGTCCTTCTGTCTATATGTTGCTTTTATTGGTTAATGAATAAAGAAACTGCTTTGAGCCTATAGCAGAACAGGGCAGGGCAGAGCAGAGTTAGGCAGGGAGGACTGAACTGAATGCTGGGAGAGTGAGGGGTGGAATCAGAGAGACACCATGCCATGTAGCTCTGCCTGAGATAGATGCTGGCACTTTAGCGGGTAAGCCACAGCCACGTGGCCATACACAGATTAATAGAAATGGGTTAAATTAATATCTAAGAGTAGCTAGAGCTAACGGGCCAACTCGTGATTTAATTAATACAGTTTCTGTGTGATCTTTTCGGGTCTAAGCTAGGCGGGTGGCCAGGAACCAACAAGCAGCCCCTCTTCCAACAGTTTAGAGAGAACCAACTTCAGTTCTTACGCATTGGGTGAAGTGGAGACCCAGAAAGAGGTAGCCACACAAGGAACACAGAGTGTGTCTAGCCTCCAATGAAAATATAGTCCTACTTTCAGCCTTGTCCTATCCAGCACGCTGGCTTCCCTTTGTGAATAGAAGATAGGAGGTCATTGGCCTCAGGTTTGACTTGGCCAACAATGACTTGGATACCAGATAGTCTTCAGAGGAGGCGCTACAGAGCAGCCCAGCTGTTTCCACAGAGGTCACATGCCTCACTGGAGGTGAAGGAAAAGAGCACGGCGGCAGCTGCTCTGTGGGCTCGGCTCCTGGTGCGCTGCTGGGCAGACAGTGCCTGTTTGAATAGTCTGATGCTAGTAAAACTGAAGGTGAATTAACTTGTTCAAGGTTACCCAGCTACAAGGAGAGAGGAAGAGGCGGAGAGGGATGGAGGAAGGGAGGGAGGGAGAGAGAAAGAGAGAGGTGTGAACTAGAACCTGGGTCCTGATCTATGAGTTCATGTTTTCCTCAACCTTGAATTTCATCTTAAAACTTCATTTTCATGGGATAAGAAACTATTAAAATGACAGGTTTTCCTCTTTTTCTGGTTCTATTTCAAATTCAAAAATAAAAGCAAATGTAAAACCAAAGCCAAAGTTTGAACAAGAACCATCCCTACACACACACACACACACACACACACACACACACACACACACACACACACACGCTCTTCTTCCTGGTCAATTGTAGCAGCTCTCCCCATCCACACACTGGGTCCCCCTGGGAACATGGCTGAGGCCAGGAAGGAGCCATGAGTGAGGCTTCTGGAGACTCAGGGATACACTGAGGATTATGTAGGATTCCGAGTTATCCCTAGCACCTCTGTCTCAGAACGGATGAGAGAGACAAACACAGAGATTCCCTTGATGTCAGACTCCCTTCCGACATCAGTCACAGCTGTGCCACTTGGAGGAGAGCCGGCTTTACTCCTGTGTGGTAAGGCATTATCATCTCTTATTCATGAGGCTTACCTTGCAGTGTCACTCTGATGAGTGAAATATTTGCTGGAGCGCTCTCCCCATGGATCTCCTAGAGCAAGGGATGCAGCTGGCTGGCGAGCTTTCTTTTTCTTACCACTACTTGAGTTTGTTTTGCAAAAGTAAACACAGTGAAATGAGTCTTTAGAGACCACCTGAATCCAGAGGGGAATGCAAGCAGGGGAGGTGACAGCCACACCGCAGAGGGCTTTCTGCATCGGCTAAGGCACTGCAGTTTGGTTTAGAAGGTGATAAGGATTTCAGAAATGAGATCTTTTAGTTCATTTGTCTGCAGCGGACAACTGCCATGATCTGAGTTTATTTGCTCATTTTGCAAACGTTAAGCCCCTGCAATGGGCCTGCTACTCCTCCAGGCCCTGTAAACTGGAGCAGGCGTGAGAGATGCACACCCAGGTGCCCGTGGAGCTGGCATGCCTGGAGCACAGTGATTCTCAGCTGGGGACTTTGGAATTGTCAGGAGGCACTGCTAATTTCCATAACACAGAGAGGGTGAAACACAGCTTTGGCATCTGGGAATGGAGGCCAGGGATGTTGTAGACCATCCTGCTATACACACAACAGTCCGGGCACAACTGGCAAGATGTCAGCTAGTGCTGAAGGCAGTGGGAAACCCTGACCTAGCGCCCCTCAAGAGTGGCACGGACCTATCTCCTGGCATATAAATCCCAGACAATACCACAATGCTGAGTGCTCAGGTTATAAATAGCAGATTGCATAAAGTTAGAGATAGCTTTGGAAATTATCCAAGGATATACTAAAGTCAGACTTTAAGTATTATCAACAAAATTTGAAGTAGCAGTCAGCATATCCAGTGTGAGACATCCACAATTAGGGACTCCAGGTGACTTCTGGGGGAAATGACTGATGGGGAACTGTGACAACCAACCACAGGCTTTGGAATGTGCCACAGAGAAGGGTCAGAGGCAGCAGCTGTCCATCACTAGCTTCACGCATGCACTCGTCACTGGAGCATCCCAACGGTGAAAAGGAAGCACAGGGACCCTGGCAGCACAGATGAAAGAGCAGAGGCAGGGAGGTTAAGTAACCTGCACAAGACTCCCCAGCATAGCAGAGACCTCAGAACACGCACTGTGCCTACATTTCCTCTCGGGGTGCTCATCTGTGTTTAGAGAACCACCATTTTAGCATCCCCAACTGGCCAGTTGGTCCTGGAAGGTAGACGCAAATGAAAACAGATGTAGGAACGTATCTGAAATGATTATCTAGATCCCTTCAAGCCAGTGCTTGAACATGTTTGTCCTCTAGACTCTGATGTTGCCCTGAGTCCTGTTTTCTGAACCACAAGCTCTCACCTTCCACAATCATATAAGTATTCCTTCTGCTTATGTAGCTATTGTAATTTTTAGACACCCCAGACTAACGAATCCTCATACGGGGAAGCTCCAGGGAGGAGTTTCTAAACCTGGAAAGCAGCTCAGGGGTCAGTCTTTGGGAAAAGGAAGATGAAATATATGAAGATGAGACTATAGCCCAGATTCAGGGTGGGGGACAGGGGGCGGGACTACAGGAGGTGCCCAAGCCTAGATCCTTTTGTCTGGGTTTATATCTTGGCTTTACTCACCTCAAAACTTCAAATAAGCCATTTAATATACCTCTAGTTTCCTGTTCTTGAAAGAGGTATACATTAATACTTGCTGTGTGGAGCTGATATGAGAACCAAATGAGCCAGTGATTCATGTCATCACTGCTAAAATGCACATCTACATGTTACCATCTTGGAAATTGGAATGTGGCTTACAATTGACAAATTATCATAGATTAGTGTGTGGGGTTTTTTTTCTCAGTGGTGCATAAAATAAAAATGTAAATTATTGATTGAATCTTAGAGTCAATAATACAGTTTGTCTGGAATGCTATAAAAGCTTAAAATATCAGGAATTATTACCTCTATTTTTATTACCAGCTCTTGGCACATCGTCGGGTGCTCAGTAAATGCAAGTTCAGAATAGATTTCTCTTGGGTTTGAGTCTGACCTGAAGGTACATATGAAGATTTGGATCTATACAGCATAAGGAGAGGTCACACTCTGGGCTCGCCTCCTACAAAATCACCTTGGCAAGAAGAAATAACGCAACTCTGACTGTAATAAATCACACTGGACAGCTCCCTATGGCTCCAGGCAATGTTTGCAACCATATTCCTCCTCTGGTCCACAGTTTACAGCACAAAACCATCAATCCCTCTACCTGTGCCTCCTGGTCCCCCAGCAAGCCATGCAGATAGTGAGCCCAGTGGTGTGTGTGATGTCGCATGCTCAGGCTCTGTGGGACCAGTGGCAAGTCCTTTCCAGATGCCATCCTTCAACTTCAGAGTGGCCACACAACAGCCTATCAGCTCTGCCTCACAGTAGCACATTTAAATCTTCATGGTTATTTTTATTATTGTAATGACACCTTCTGATGTTTACTTTTATAAATTTTGACTTATTTGTTCAACGTTTAGTGGACATAAAGCTCATTTGGACATTTTTTGTCAACATTTACTTGTGCTAAAGAGTTGACTTGGGAGAGGCAGAGGGTCTCATTCCTCAAGATAGCAAGTGACTGTGTCTAACCAGCCTATTTTCCCACACCTGAGCATGTCCACGTAAAAGCTTGGGAGAGGCAGAGGGTCGCATTCCTCAAGATAGCAAGTGACTGTGTCTACCCAGCCTATTTCCCCACACCTGAGCATGTCCACGTAAAAGCTGTCCAAATACTTAGATTTCCGCAGGCTTCTGTAGAGCAATGATATGTATGATATTTATGTAGAGCAATGCGGTAGATGATGATGACGACGTTCTATGTAATGTAAGATGGTGAACAAGAAACTGTCTCCATGCCATCCAATGAAAGAAGATTTAGAATAAAACCAAAACCAGAACAGACCTACTTCAGAGAGAAAGGCAGGGAGCACTTAGAAGTTCCCAAATAAATGACAGGTCATATGAAGAAACAACAAAAAAAAAACAGACATGGAGGCATATACTTTAATTCTAGCACTTGAG
This sequence comes from Dicrostonyx torquatus, assembly GCA_028555095.1. Taxonomy (NCBI): domain Eukaryota; kingdom Metazoa; phylum Chordata; class Mammalia; order Rodentia; family Cricetidae; genus Dicrostonyx; species Dicrostonyx torquatus. The sequence continues at coordinate 1,088,200 of JAQHUG010000211.1, forward strand.
GGATATATATAGGAGGGGTCTCTTGAAATCAAAAGAATCTGTTCTATATACCCTGTTCAAATCATCCAGAAAAATACAGTGAACCCTTGTCTAAAACAAAACAAAAAGATGTCATATATACCAAAAAGAAGAAAGCCTAGGTGAGCATAGTCCTGGCTGCACGGTTATTTGGCAGGAAGAGGACAGAGACAAAAACGTCACATGAAGGTTTTAAAATATCACCAATAAAAATGATCAAGAACCTTAAGAATACAAACAAGCAGAATCCAATCCAGGACCAGTAGCCATAACCACAGAAGGGAAGGATGGAAAGTATTGTCTCTAAAATCAGGAACAAATGATGCTACCTCGCCCTCTTCTATTCAATATCATGCTCAAAATATTAGCTGTAGCAATGGAACAAGAGAAGCAAATTAAAGGGACACAAATAGAAAGGAAAGAACTTAAGTGATCCCCATTTGCATGTCACATACCTCTTCGTTTAAAGACCCTAAAGACTCCACCAGAAAACTTTTACATTGAATAAACGCTTTCATCAGTGTAGCAAGATACAGAATCCATGTATAAAATGAAGTAGCCCATTCTAACACGCTTCGGGGGCTCGAGAGGCTGTCCAGTGGGTAAAGTGCTTGTCATGGCAGCAGGAGGATCTGATTTAGATTCTAGCAGCCACAAAAAAGCTGTATGTCAGAGTACCTGTAATCTCTAAGCTGAGGGTGTGGAGACAGAGACTGAGGTCTCACTAGCCAGTAGTAGAACTGAAACAGCAAGTTTCAAGTCACGATGAAAGGCCATGTCCCAACAAGATAGGATGGAGAGTGATAGGGAAGGGCACTTGGCATCAACTTCAGGCTTACACAATTGCACACACATGTTCATACACATGCATACACCATGCACACATGTATGTACACACATATGTTTTGGTACAGGAGTAAGAGGGGAACGACCCATTCACAATAATTCAAAACAGCAAAAATCTAAGAAGAGGCTTAATGTTGAAGGAAAAATAACTATACAATTAAAATATTGAAGAAAATAAATTGAAGAACACAAAAGGATATGGGAAATACTGTCTGTACTGATGATATGTTGGCATAACCAAAACCCTGGAAGGGCTATGTTACTGAAGTTGATCTCCAGTTTCAAAGAAATCCCTATCAATATTCCAATCACATTCTTCAGAGAGCCAGAAAAAAATTAAATACACATAGAAACAAAAGACCTCAAATATTCTAAGCAACTCCTAGGAATGAAAGGCAATGCTGGAGAGAACATATCTGCCCTCAAATTGTACTGCGGATCCATAGTAACAAAACCAGCATGGTTCTGGCACAAAATGAACTGATACAAAGACCAACCGAACAGGGCCTAGTACACAGAGATAAACTCACACAGCAACAGTCACTGTTAAAAACCAGAATGCCAAAAGCATGAAGCAACGGGGGGAAAGTCTCTTCAACAAATGTGCTCGGGAAACTGACTACCCACATATAAAGGAAAAAACTAGATCTACGTTTTTCACACTGCACTCAAATCCATTAGATATGGAGTGTCTAACTACAAAGCCTGAAACTGTTGCCAAGTATTCCTTTACCTTGTGTGGAGATGTGTCACTGCGACTGGTTTAATAAAGAGCTGCATGAGAAATAGCTAGGCAGAAAGAGGTTAGGCAGGACTTCTGGAGACAGAAAGGTCTTGGAGAAGGAGAAAGGCAGAGTTGCCAACCAGACCCAGAGGAAGCAGAAGTCATGTGATGGCATGTAGATGAATAAAAATGGGTTAATTTAAGTGATAAGAGCTAGTTAGAACAAGACTAAGGCCGAACATTTGTAATTATTATTAAGTCTCCGTGTCACGATTGGGGAGGTGGCTGGAGTTTCGTAGTAGCCCACTACAGGAAGCTCTAAAATTGCTAAAGGAAAACAAAGTCAAATTACTTGAAGATACAGGCACAGGGAAGATAATTCTGAGAAGGACTAAAACAGACAGGAAATAATCATAAGAACTGACAAATGCTAGTTCCTGATATTCACGTTTCTGCAGAGAAAAGTAACCAGCCATCAGCGTGAATACATATACTGACACATGGGAGGAAATCTCTGTCTGCTAGACAGACAACAGGAATTAAGAGCTAGACTCTAAAAAGAATTCCAAACTTTAAACATTAAAAAATCTAAATAATAAATGGGACAATGGATTGAATAGTTAGTTCTCAAAGAAAGAAAGAGAAGTGGTCAATAAGAATATGAAGACATGTTCAGCACTCTTAGCTATCAGAAAACTTGAATGGTTAAAGAAAGAAAATGTACATATACACATGGAATTTTATTTAGCTAAAATATGGAGTTATGATATTTTCAATAAGAATGGATGGAAATAATGAGTGAAATAAGCCAGACTCAGGAAGACAGATACATCATTCTATCATGTGTAGAGTATGTGCGTGTGTGTGTGAGAGAGAGACATGAAAGTAGAAAGGGACAGTGAGAAGGGAGAAGAGGCTCAGAGAGAGCTGAAAGGGACAAAAGAGAGTACTGAAAGACACTTAACAAAAGAGATACAGATAGAATGAGAAGCAGAATGGATGGTACAGGGGGACAAATAAGAACAAACTATGAAATGAAAATATCACAATGAAATCTGTTGCTTCCGATGACAACTAAATAATAGACTAGTATATTGCATCCCAGGCACTGATCAATGAAGAGTGCATCCACAACTTTAATTCTGGGTTAAAGGTATCATGCCTAGGCAACGGCAGACATATCTGTGCGTTTGAGGCCAGCTTGGTCTACATAGCAAGTCCAGGTCAGTCAAGGCCACAGAAAGCCATCTATAAAGTCCACATCCTTTGAGCATCCCAATCCTTCCTAAGAGGAAGAGTGTGTCTAGAGTTTGCTTACTTTACCCAATTACGGCTGGACCATGGCACACTGTGTTTCCATGGCCATGGTCTTACCTGCAGCCCAATTAGATTGAAATGGCTCCCTAAATGGAAGAGCCATGGCAGGACTGACTGGGAGAGGGTATGTGAGCCACTTAGCCCAGGTCTGCAGGATAGAGACACCAAGGCAAAGGCTGCTATTGCAAATTCCACAGAAAAGGCTTGTAGCTCGTGGTGTCACGCCATGTCCTTTACACAGGACCTCTGCTTTCACAATGACCCTGGGAAGTAAGACATTACATCATCACCCCTTTAACAATGGAAGCTTATTGGTGTGGGGCAGTCTTTCCTAAGTACATTTGTAGGGGCTGTATTAGATGGGGTTTGCTTCAGGCCATATCAAAAATAAAATGGGTGATAGGTCTCTTTAATTTCTAGACCCATACACCCAATACAACCTGTGACTGCAACATCTTCTATTTGACATGGGTGTACCCATATTCCATTTCAAAATGAACAAGCAAGTCTGGGATTTGGGTCATAGATCAAGGGGCCAAGAATAAGGAGCTGTGGGAAGGCAAACTCGCAGTGGTGTAATACACCAAACAGCGTGGTTAACTGCAGGCATGTACAGCAGGTCTCTAGGAACCAATCATCCTTGGGGATAGAACTTTATGCAAAGCAATAAGATCCTTTATTTCCTCCCATCGAGTTCCTAATAAGTACCATTTTCTTCTATGCTTTTTAATTTTTTTAATATTTATTTGTTTATTTATTATGTATACAATATTCTGTCTGTCTGTATGTCTGTGGCCAGAAGAGGACACCAGACCTCATTACAGATGGTTGTGAGCCACCATGTGGTTGCCGGAAATTGAACTCAGGACCTTTGGAAGAGCAGGCAATGCTCTTAACCTCTGAGCCACCTCTCCAGCCCCTTAATAGTTTTTCGAGACAGGGCTTCTCTGTAGCTTTGGAGCCTGTCCTGGAACTAGCTCTTGTAGACCAGGCTGGCCTCGAACTCACAGAGATCCACCCGCCTCTGCCTCCCTAGTGCTGGGATTAAAGGCGTGTGCCACCACCGCCGGGCTGCTTTTTAATTTTTAACTTTACTTTTTATCTATGTGTATGTCTCTGTGTGTATGCCACATGTGTGTAGCTATCCAGAGGTGAGACAAGATATCCAGTACTCCAGTTACAGGAGGTTGTGATCTACCGGATGTGGGTGTTGGGCTCCCTTCTAAGCACTGAATGACCTTAAGTGCTAACCATCTCCCCGGTTACTAACTTGGTGCTTTTTATGAATCTTACAACTTCTGAGTTCATACAAATATTCTTACTTCAAAAGAAAAAAGAAGGGAGAGTGAAAGAGGGGAGGGAGGAAGGAAACTTTCGAAGAGGGTGATAGCTTCACGGACATATGCATGTGTCCATGTTCATTGAAGTATGTAGATTTAAACAGGAGGGTCACTGTTCCCTAATGAAGCTGTTAATAGTAAAATAAAGAGAATAAGGCATTTCCCTCGGTGCATAGTGAATTGCCTTGGAATTAACCCTGGCTACTTCCAGAGGCGAGGTGGAGCTTAGGAATCCAGAGGGTGGATGTGGCTCCTCGGCATGCCTTCTGCCACCAAGCTCACCACAGAGGTTCCCACACAAAGCTTCATGCATAGTAACTTGGCACAGTAAAAATGATGTTTGGTATAGAAAATGAGGAAAATATTAAAATAAAGAAAGTCGTGACAAAAATAAAGTGATCTGTTCCCACCACCCAGAGAGCTGTGGATAATCTGGCACCGTTCCTGCCAGCCCTTTCCCTCTGCAGAGTTCCATGTTTGTTTTCCCTTCATCTCCACACACTTGTGAACGCTTTCTGTACACAATTTGCTACCAGACTTCCCACGGAAATCAGAATTATTTTCATGTTATTGCAGACTGTTTATAAACATTGCTTCCTTTCCAATAACGCAATGCAGCATCCCCTGACCTCCTCCCACATCAACCTACTTATAGCCTTGCAGAAATCACTGGTAACCATTTACATTTTCTGACAGCGACCTCAATGACCTGGGTGCATTAGCTTCTTGGTGTTGCCATGAAAGCCCATGACCGAAAGTGACTTGCCGAATAACGAGTTTAGCTTGGCTTCCAGCTCCATAGAGAGTCCCATTTGATGAGGGAAGCATGGTAGCAGGCAACCAGGGAGGAGCAGGTGGAAAGGCCAAGCCAGGGACAGGTTACTTTGTGCTAGGCCTCCATATAAGGACTATTTGCCCTGGACTCAAAATTCCAGAAAGGTAAGTTTCCAGAAGACAGCCGGACTGAAAGACCTACCCAACAATGTACAGCCATGCTGTTGTTTTGTAACTTGGTTGCACAGACACCCAAACATTTTTTTTTGAGTTGTCTTAACCATTTTAATTTGGCAAAACAAACTAGTTTTTGCTTCCTTGCATAGAGATGTTGAAGGTTTTCTTATGGTTTCTCCCCAGTTCTCCCCCAAAAACCTTCCCTATACCCCTCCTTCAAAACATGACTGAGAGTTGGCATTAAGGCTATCGTCCTGTCATTAGGAGCTAATCCATCAATCTTTCAACTATGATTGGGTGGAGTCTATTGTCTTTCCCAGGAGTCATTGAATCCATAAAGCAGGCAGCTGGGAGAGTGGGGGAGTTAATGGGAAGAGAGGTGAAGCCGTAAGCTATTAGCACTAACCCCGGGGACATACTTTCTCCAGCAAGTTCTACTCCCCGAGCAGCACCACCAGCTGGGGACCCAGTGCTCAAATACACGAGCCTGTGGGACATTTCTCACTCAGGCCAACACAATGAGCTTTCTAGACTCCTCTGCTAAGAGATGAGCTTTGATTGTTTGTTCTAGTGAATGGGGACCTCACCCACTGACACATTAAACGTTTTCTGCTTCTTCGCCCAATGGTCAGCCTTTCATTTTAATTTCACTTCCTATTGCAATTATAATCTTGAAGTCATTCCTAGGCCTCACTTTTATCTTCTTGTCAACTGTTTGACCTATAACATCGAAAAAGATCTCTTCTTGCTATTCTTTCAACCCTGTCTCAATTTCTAGTCATAGTTGTTTTTCCGATTAGTTGTGATAATGTTTATAGTCCTGAACTAAAACTTGAAAATTATTTTAAAATTTTACATTATTGTAAAAAGATATCTGTTAATGACTGTATAATATTCCATATTTTGATTGTACCACAACTTACCTTGATGTTCTAAATGTTTAGATTAGATTATAAGGCAATTCTTTAATTATTTGCTATTATGAATTCTGCTACAATGAAATCTGAGTTTCTGTGCCAGCTTCTAAGCACAAAGGACAAAGAAAGAATATTGAAAGTTGCAAGGGAAAAAGACCAAGTATCATATAAAGGCAGACCCATTAGAATCACATCACACCTGACTTCTCAGTGGAGACTGTAAAAGCCAGATGGCCATCTACAAGACCACAGATGTCAGCCCATATTACTATACTCTGCAAAGCTGTCAATCACCATGGATGGGGAAATTAAGATAGTCCATGATAAAATCAAATTTAAACAGTATCTATCTACAAAT
>JAQHUG010000211.1:1154667-1166086 GCA_028555095.1 Dicrostonyx torquatus
TTGGAAAAAAATTTTCCAATCCTTTACTCTTAGGTGATGTCTGTCTTTGATGTCAAGGTGTTTTTCTTGTATATGGCATAAAGATGGATCCTGTTTTGTATAAAATTGTTAGCCTGTGTCTTTTGTAGGTGAGTTGAGTCCATTTCTATTAAAGGATATTAATTACCAGTGATTGCTAGTTCCTATTATTTTAGTTTTCATTGCTCGTGGTGTTATTGTTTGTATTTTTCCCTTCTTTGGGATTTGCTGCTGTGAGATCATCTATCATCTCTGTTTTTGTGGATATATCCTACTTCCTTGGGTTTGAGTTTTCCTTCTAGTATTTTGTGTAGGGCTGGGTTTGTGGCTTTGTATTGGTTAGATCTGGTTCTGTCATAAAATATCTTGTTTTGTCCTTCTATGGTGATTGAAAGTTTTGCTTGGTTTAATAGTCTGGGCTGGCATCTTGGTCTCTTAATGTCTGCATAATGCTTGACCATGACCTTCTGGCTTTCATTGTTTTCATTGAGAAGTTAGGTGTAATTCTGATAGGTCTGCCTTTATATGTTACTTGGCCTTTTTCCTTTGCAGCCCTTAATATTCTTTTTTTATTCTGCACATTTAGTGTTTTGATGATTATGTATCAAGGTGCCTTTTTTGGATCCAGTCTATTTGGTGTTCTTGTATCTTCATATGCATATCTTTCTTTAGGTTGGGAAAGTTTTCTTCTATGATTTTGTTAAATATATTTTTGTGCTTTTGAGTTGAACTTCTCCTCCTTCTTTTATCCCTATTATTCTTAGGTTTGATCTTTTTATGGTGTCTCATATTTCCTGGATATTTTGTGTTAAGCTTTTGTTAGATTTAATGTTTTCTTTGACTGATGAGTCTATTTCCTGTATTGTATATTCAGAGCTTGAGATTTTTCTCTTCCATCTCTTGTATTCTGCTGTTTATACTTGCATTTGTGGTTCATGGTCATTTCTCATAATTTCTGTTTTAATAATTTCCTCTGTTTGTGTTTTCTTCATTGTCTCCATTTTGGTTTTAAAGTCTTGAATCATTTCTTTCATGTGCTTGATTGCTTTTTCTTGGTTTTCTTTAAGGGATTTGCTGATGTCTTCTAATTTTTTGTTTGTCTTTTCTTCCATTTCTTGAGGAAATTTTTCATTTCCTCTTTAAGGGCTTCAAACATTCTCCTAAAGTTATTTTTTAGACATTTGTCTTCTGCTTCATTTATATTTGGTTTTTCAAGTCTTGCTGTTGTAGGATCACTAGTTTTTACTGGTGTCGTGTTGCTCTTTGTGGTGTTGAGTGTGTTCTCACCTTGTCTACCCATCTTTTCCTCTGATTGGTTTAGTTGTGACTGTGTCCCTGGTGATCAATCTTCCAGGTGCCAGTGGATTCAAGGCTTAGACGGTTGCTAATTGTAGTGCAGTAAGGGCCATGGTTCCAGTCACCCTGGAAGTCACATGGTGTTTCTAGAGGTTGCTCAGCGCTCCAGGGATAGCTCTATAATACCAGGGATTGTTGTGTCTGCTCCCATGGGTGTTGCTTGCTTGGGGTTGCTCCAGCTGAGGTCTCTGGCTCAGGCCCATCTTGAAATTTGTAGACAAATGCACAGAACTAGAAAAAAACATTCTGAGCGAGGTAACCCAGAGCCAGTATGAGAAACATGGTATGTACTCACTATTAAGTGACTTTTAGACATAAAGCAAAGAATAACCGGCTTACGGTCCACAACCCCAAAGAACCAAGACAACAAAGAAGACCCTACAAGAGAAATACATGGATCTGCCTAAGAAGGAGAAAAAAAGAGACCTCCTAAGTAAATTGGGAGCATGGCGGGGGCAGGAGGCAAGAGTGGAAGGAGAGAGGAGAGGAAGAAAGAAGAATGGGGAAACTATAAAACTCAATTAAAAACAATAAAAAAGAAGCTAAGGGAGACAGACAGACAGAGATCCCTAACTCATCTCATCCTAAGAGGTCAGCATGTCTCTCATACATTATGGGCATTCTAAGAGGTGATTGCAGAGTGATATTTCTCATGAAAATAGACATACAACTCCTCAATACAAATTACCTAATGGGATCTAACAACCTATGCAAAGATTCTACTTTTATAGGACATTTGGGGTAAAACTAAAAGTATTCAAATGAAACATGAACTTTTGTGTGAACTACATAGCATGCTAACACTGGCTCCTTAATGAGGTGTGCACTATGGCAAGCATGCTATACACATGCACGGAACTAGTAATAAAGGCCACTAGAGTCCAGCACGAGGGCCTTCTGTGTTGTCTGCACAACTATTGTACACATCTAAGTCGCTCAAAAGTAAGGAGGTTTATTTATAAAATGGGAGTTGAGAAACAAGGATAGTAGCAGGGCTTGTCTATCTTGCCTGGAAGTGGAAAACAGGCTGGGGGTACAGACTGGGGGTAGAGGGGCGGTGGTGAAGGAAGGGTGGAAGGTAACTGAAAGCGAATTATGGAAATTCTGTTACAAAACTCTGAAACCCATTAGTTTGTGTGCTCATTTTAAGATACAGGCATACTCCTTTGAAAGAAATTGAATATAATAAATACTATTGTTCAACTTGCACAAATCAGGAAAGCAAGAAAACGCACACACACATCCAAACTTGTAAAAATAAACCATTTTGTGGATGGAAAAACCGATTACAGCCAGCAAACAACCTCAGCATGTGAGCTGGAAAGACGGCTCTAAAAAGAAAGCACACATTGCTACCATGAGATGTCTGTCTGTAAGACAGATGCCTTTCTGCGATAAATGTCATGGTCACAAGCAACTCAGACTGGTTGGGAAGGGAAGGCATGGCAGCAAGACCAGGAAGCTGAGCCATCACATCTCAGCTGTACCCAGGAAGCAGAAAGCCAGGACCAGAAGTGGGGCAAAGCGATATACCCTCTAAGACAGTGGCTTGAAACCTAGGCAGAGCAGATATTTACATTACAATTCATAAAAGCAGCAAAATCACAGTTATGAAGTAGCAATGAAACTAATTTTATGATGGTGGGTCACCACAAAATGCGAAACTGTATTACAGGGTGGCAGCATTAAGGAACGTGGAGAATCACTGCCAGCTATCCCAAGTGACACACTTGCCCCAACAAGGCTCCATCTCCTAGAGGTTCCATGACTTCCTCAAACACTGCCTCCCTGTGGGTGGGGGGAGAGGGGAAGGGCACAAAGGGTTCAAATGCTCAGAGCATTTTTTTTTTTTTTGGTTTTTTGAGACAGGGTTCCTCTATGGCTTTAGAGTCTGTCCTGGAATTAGCTCTTGTAGACCAGGCTGGTCTCAAACTCACAGAGATCCACCTGCCTCTGCCTCCCGAGTGCTGGGATTAAAGGCGTGTGCCACCACCGCCTGGCAGCTCAGAGAATTTCTTATTCAGACACCAAAATCAAAAAGCTCCTGAGCAGCAGAATGTGCTTATCAAACAAGCCCCTCTCCAGACACAGGAACAGGGCTCGGGGGGCTGTCACACTTGACCTTCACAGTAATCTATTTTTTCCCCTTATTTTGAGTCATATGCAGTTAGTATAAGTTGGAGGCAGACTCAAGGTCAGGCTACTGGGACATGTGATCACGTGCCTTTCCATTGGTGGAGGAGGTAGACCAGATAGTGAGTGGTATATTGGCATATGCCACTGCGTCATTAAATAACCGTGGGACAACTCAGAGAGGAATGTGCCTTGGCAACCCGTGTTTGGTCTTTCCTAGCTGATGCCTTGATTAGAGGGAGTTCCATGGAAGGATGGCGGTCACTCTAAGTGCCCTTGACTTCTTGAACCCCTAAGATATCTAGGACAGCCTTGTGCTGTGGAATTTGGGCCACTTGATCCAATCAGAAAATTTCTCCTCCCTCTTTTTAAGGTCAGCCAGCGGTAATTTGGCTCCCCTCTGTCTGCCCCCATTATATCTTCCCTGGGGGATTAACAACCACTTCACTGCACAGCTGCTTGAAGGAGGACTTATTAATTAAAATTTAAAAGAGAGACATTTTATAAGCCTTTGTAACCGAAACTACAGGAGTGGCTAACCTCTTCTAGAGACTTCACTGCTTGTCAAGAGAAAGAAAACTCTTAAAAAATCATATTTATATTTATTCTTTGAAGAAACCTTCCCCCTCTAGACTGCATTAGCAGCACAAAGTCCATTTCCTAAGCATATAGATCAGTATTCAAGCCATAAAGCAGACATTAAGACGGAACAATCTTGCTGTATATAGCACTTGGAAATTTCCCTGGAACATTAAAATGGATTCATATGGGGAAAGTAAGAGCCAGGATATCAAATTAAAGAAGAAGGAGAAAATACACTGATGAATAAAAGCGACAATTTAAGATAATGATCAGTCCATTGTCTCCTTTCATCAGGTGCCAAGACAACTTCAGATGGGCAGAAACACATTTTTAATGTTCTCATTTATGAGGCTTCAAGTGCGGAATAAGAAAGCTAATGACATGTGTTATAGATGTCTGTCTGACCAAATCCCTCACTTTTGTCAGGATGAGAAAGAGGCAGAGGCTATGAGTGACTTTCTCAAGGGCACAGAGCAAGTGATTCACTCCTAAACGTGACTACTTGGGAGCCTGCGCAGACAGTTTAGCTGATGAACTTGGAGGAACTGAGTTTGAGTCCCTGCACCCAATGTGTAAATCAGGAAATACCAGTTGAGCTTGGAGTCTACGCACTGGGGAAGCAGATGCACAGGATCCCTGGAGCTCAGTGGCCAGCCAGTCTAGCTGAATTGGTGACCCCCAACTGCAGCGAGAAACCCTGCCTGAAATATAAGATGAAGAAGAGCGATTGAGGAAGACACCTGGGTATCGACCTCTGGCATCCAAGCACACACACACATGTGAACAGGTACACGGGCATACACCACACACGTAAGCACATTTTAGAAGATTCGGTTTTCACATTGGTATTTTCAGCTTCAACCTACTCGAACCTGATACCCTGACTGATAGTCATAGAAGAATGTCATATATGATCTCAGAAAGATGAGTGACTGTGAATTTGACAGTGGATGACAGTCCCTGGAGATTCGTAATTTTAGGAGGATTGAGAGAGAAAATGAGAAATTCACCGAGCTTCTCTGAGCCTGACTCCATGGTCTCTTGGTTAGAAAAATCTGTTTGAATTTTATCATTGTCTTCACATTCAGCAGCTGAAAGCCTTGAATGTTAAGAGAGTTACGACAAGCACAGCCATCCTGCTGCAGACTGGGATTGCACATGACCCCAGCATTATTGAAATGACTCGATAGGTAGGTGAGGGTGTTTGGCATTTCCGCGCAGGGGACACAGAGGTGAAAACTGGGTTCTCATTAATACCGCTGTCTCACAACTGAGAAGAGTCCAGAGGAATACAGTAGAAATTCTGATGAATCAGCTAAAGGCTGCGGCACAGCTTCTCCACTGTTATTACTCCACAATTTGACAAGTTCAGACAATGAGAGCAGAAGCAGTCACACGGTTTCTCAAGTGTAAATCTGCAGGGAGAAAGATGGAGGAGGGCACCGGTGAGTCAGCACAGAAAGTCTGCGTGACTGTAGAAGACACAGGTGATCAGAAAGGCTGAGGGCAAGGGAGGGCCTTTCAACACGTGCCGCCTGCTGAGAAACTGTGGTGTGGCAGCGCACCGTAGGAGAGACAGCGAAATTCAGGCTTTCCAACACCAGGGGCCCAGCACACTCAGTCCTTACATAACCACGAAGTCGTTGTGAACACGAGTGGCATTGCTTGTATTTTTCCAGTAACAATTGGCTCCACCTCTTCTATCAGAGTGTCCACAGATAGTCCCCCTTCCCTACTGAGTTTATTTACACCAGAAAGACCTGGGTCTATATATTCTAGTTAGGGTGGCCAGTAGGAGGATGGGGTAGTTACCCGATTTTACACTCCCGGTTGAAAGACAATTGCTTGTGTACAGTCTAAGACCATGGCTTTTATTTCTTGTATTGGTTTTTGAGTCAGGTCTCTATAGCTCAGAATAGTCTCAAATTCCTTACGTCCTTCAGAGTGACTTTGAACTTATGACCTGGTTTCCACGTCCGTGAGCCACCATGTCTAGCTCCATCTGTGCTTCTTGCTGCCTCATCACACCGCTCCTAGGAGCAGCTCTGCTGTGGTTTTTCTTGCATCTCAGGGAACTCACCTGTCTCAGTCACACGCTTGCAAATTTCAGTAACTTAATCAAATGTTACAGCCACCACAAGTCTGTTGAGAACATTTGCAGAAAAACAAACAGAGAGACCACACACACACACACACACTCACACACAACACACACACACACATACATGCGTACCCACAACACACACACACACACACACACACACACACACATATGTGCGCCCGCACATGCTCGGGCACACACAGTGTTGAGTTAATCATAATTTCTATGGCTTCTTTCCCTTCTACTTCCCCTCTCTCCCTCATTTAATCCAACCCCTCCCTTTCTTTCTCCCTCCCTCTCTCCTGTAAACTGAGACTGCTCATTGGTTTCTGGCCACTCAGACCCAAATAATCACGCAGAAACTATATTAATTACAACACTGTTAGGCCAATAGCTTAGGCGTATTTCCAACTTATTCTTACATCTTAAATTAACCCATTTCTATTAATCCGTGTATTGCCACAAGGCTACGGTCTGCCCTTAAGATTCTGGCTGGCAGCTTGCGTCTTTCTCCTTAGGCAGCTACGTGGCATCTCTCTGACTCTGCCTACTTTCTCTCTATATCTCTGTTCGGATTTCTTGCCTGGCTTTACTTTACTAAACCATTGGCCAAAACAGCGTCTTTAATAACCAGTGGTAATAAAACATATTCATCGCATACAGAGGGGAATACCACGTCACTCTTCCCTACCTTTCTCCTTCTTACTTCCTGCCTTCCTTTCTTCCCTTTGGGAATGTCCTGGGAGAGTGTCGTTCTGTGATGCATGAGTATGTAGATGTGCATATGTACATGCTTGTGGAAACATGTAGAGGTCAGAGAATGACATTGCGAACCCTATCCTACCACTCTCAACATTTTATGAAGGCAAACTTCCTGGTTTTGCAGCACGTGATCTTACCCAGTGAGCCATAGGTCTCCCAGCCCCTCCCTTCTACCACTTTCTAGGTATAGACAAGGATGTGCATGTGGCTTCTGGCACTGTCTCTTCTCCTATCTGGAGTCTGCTGGTGAGCTTGTGTGCCCACACTTTGTTCCCTCCTGTTCCGGAGAAGCGTATCACAGAGCGACCAGACCACACTCCAGCTCCCATGACCCTGCTGTGTGCAGGGAAACCACAGCAGCTTGGAGCACCGCTTCAGCCTGGAACCGTAAACACTCTTTTAAACAGATATGGTTTATGGTTCTCTAGACCAAATGTACAGGATGGTTTTTGAATGGCTTGGAGACCTCAAGACATTCATTGGCTGTCAAAATTCCCTGGAGGCACTATTCTGCAGAATCAGAGAGACCATTTGTCTCCTCTGAGCAGCCACAGCTCAGTTCTGGATCAGCACTGTGGGGTTTTGATCTTATTGCTTCTTAGTTGAGTTTGGCCAGGATCTGCCAGCATTTCATTTGGACAGCTGATTGGGATCAAGATGTTCTTCAGGCTCCTCCTACTTTTTCCCTTTTCAAGGTCATTTCCTGTTTCTTTTACCCATCAAAACCCAAGACAGGATCTCTTAATCTGTGTCTTCAGTGTGACTCCTAACCAGCTAGCCCCTCTGTGGGGAATGTGACCTTCAACGGCTCCAGAAGGAGTTCTATGGACTTTCCTGACTCCAAGGTGCTCTGCCCACTTTTATTTCCTGTTTACTTCCTGTTTCACTGGGTTAATGAGAGAGAAGAGAGGTTCAGCTCACTGTGGCCCTGCCTGTCCAGTCACCCCATCACAGAAGCAAATTATTATCTTTATTTCGGACACTGATCCCCAGATAGGTTAATTGGCCGAGGTCATGCAGCTGCTAATTGCAGATTCGTTCCTTCAGGTTCTTAACTCCAGAGCCCTTGTCTTTGCACACCAGTCTGCTGGCTCCCTCCATCTTACTTCTTGGCAGAGAGCGTTTCCACTTTCCCGTTAAAGTGCGATTTAATTGTAAATACATTCTTGCAAAGCTCATTCCTCTCCCTCATTTTCTCTTTTCCTTTCTTACTCTCCTAGGAGAGAGTCATTAGGAAGGTTCATTCTGTTTCTAAGTCCTCTTTGCCTCATACCAAAGGTCTCCTTCCAAAGAAGCCAGTGCCCGGGAGAACTGCAGCCCTGTCCCGATATCCTCCCTATTGGTTGTATGGAGTCTCAGCTTAGCATTAGCCTCATGCTGGTAAGTCCTCCTGCTTCAGCCAGCCTGCAGCCTGCAGACCTTCTCCTCCAGGGAAGATGCAGATGAAAGGCAAGCTGAATTTTACATCAAATAAACAGTTGGATTCAGTGGGAGTCTGGTAAGCAAGTCAGGGCACTGCTCCATTTTGAAGCCCTTATCAGAGCCCAACAAACAATTCCTCCAATGTGTAACTGGGTAAAACTGACTACAGCAGGCAGAATGCTGATAATGGAGTCATCCTCTCGGAGTCTCATTCTGGCGCACCTGTAGGGAAGCTCTCTTTGGGCAAGTGTCAGCCTTGCTATTGAGTCTGCGGAGACGGCACATGTATGGTTTTATTTCCAACGCTGAGTTAAATCTAAAATCACTATATACAAAGTATACGGCCTTTGTCAAATTATAACACTTATCTGAGTGACAGAGGGTTACCATCTCTTTAGTTTTATTTCCGCCATTGCTTCATGATCCACCCAGAACTCATGTCCATGGTCTTTCTTTTGGTTAGAACAGTATAGAGCACTACAGGTGAAGGAAGCCATTTTTTGTCTGCCCATGCCTTTTAGATAGGAAACCCATGTGTGGAGAGGGGAGCAACGCCTGAGACCACAAAAAGTCAACAGAATACAGAGCGTGACCAAGGCTCACTGTTAACAGAGAAAACAGAATTCAGAGCATGACCAAGGCTCACTGTAAACAGAGAAAACAGAGCGGGCTACTATGGACCAGAATGAACCCAGGCATGCCATCTAAGAACAAATTTGGCCTGTGGATGGCCACTAAGAGCTTGCGCATGCCAAGATGTGTGGAGAAAGCATTGCCTTGCCAGTTTCTCATAGACAGAAAGTGGGGTTCTGAGACAGCCGGTAGCGTTTCTGCCAGGCTCGGCAGACAGTAGAACAAGCTCGTATTTATTTGTTTTTTATTTTTCAACTTTTAAAGGTTTAGTTATTTAAATATTTGTGGAACGGTGTGTGAATCCATGTGTGGACAGGACAAATGCACAGAGAGGCCAAAGACCAACCTCAGATGTTTTTCCTCAAACATTGCCAAGCTTTCGAGATGGTGTCTCTCTCTGGAAACCTGGTACTCACAGCTTCAATAGCCTTGCTGGCTACCAAGCCCCAGCAAAGACATCCTGTGTGTTCCAAAGGGATGCAGGTTGCCTAGAAACCCCCCACCCCCATGCCAGTAGTGCTCTGTATGAACCCACAAATTTATACCTTTCTCTGGGGTCAGTTCAGGCTCAACACTTCTTGAAAGGCTTCTTGGGTTCGCCTCCATAGGAGACCCTCATGTACTTCCTGTCAACAACAGCACTTGGCATGCATTTCCTGCTTATGTCTCCTGACTCTAGCCTACAGATTTTGATTTTAGTCTGTGATCCTTTATAACAACATCTTAACTTATTCCTTGAAAACACTTTTACAATGTGTTTTAATCATATATACCCACTACTATCTCTGTCAAACTCTTTTCAGTCAGTCAGTGATCGCTGAAGCATCTGTAGGAGAACTAAATCCTTATATCCCAAAAATGAAACCAATAGTATGAAGGAAAAAGGAATACGACACACTCATGAATGTGTGTTTAGAAATATCAAAGTCGCTTTTCTAAAGGTCTTGTCTCTAGGGAGCCCCCAAGAGGTTAAGCTTGGAGCAGAGCAGTGAAAAGCCAAACGGTTTTGAGATACAAACAAACAAAAGACATAAAACATATCAGGAATCTGTACTGTGACCATGACAACAGACAGCAGTGTCCTGTGACCAGAGCTGGATCCTTCTTCTCTGACGCTGTAGCTCAAGGACGTAGATTCTCGCTGTCCAAGCCAGCAGGGACGAAAAGGAGTCAGAGATGTGAGCTGTGTTCTAGCTGAAAGAGCGCCCTGCTTTCTCTGGATGTGGGTTTATTATCGTCAAAAAGCAAATCCTCCAGGAATGATCCCTCTGTTATCTTTTGCTGAGTGTACTGACAGGCTTGGGAGTATAACCAGCATGATGTAGCCACATAGATACATAATAGGGATGTTGCTACTTTGTGTATGGAAAAAAATAGTGGTTTTCACCACAATTGCTACTTTTTTCTGGCTGTGTTGACTTTTTTTATAATTAAAGGATCTCTAGAATAGTTATAAAGAAGTTTTAGCTCATTAGAAAAGAAAATTCATGAGGAACTGTGCCCACCATGCTACAAGGGAAGATATGTTGACATTAAGGAAGGAAACAAAACTATTACCACTACCAAGGGAGTGTCTTCATTCTCTCATATATGTGGGGAACATCGCGTACCGAAAGCAGTTTGCACAGTGTGAGTTTCTCCAAGAGGGAGCTTTTCCTTGAACAGAAGGCATGGCTTACTCATCTCAGCATCTAAGCAGCTCCCTGGCCCTTCCCCACCAATGCCTACTACAAAAACAGCTACTCAGTTCCCTCTGCACTGGGGATATTCTGGGAGATGAGCTGGGAAGTGGGGAGGTCAGGAGTGTGGGGGTCCTACGGCCTCTTTCCATGGAGATTTTGGCTACAGGAATCCTTTGAGAAACAAGGCTGCATACTCCAAAAACAGCACCAGGTGCTACCTAAAGAAAGTGTGGGACAAGAAAAGCCCCCTGGGGCCATGATTCTTACTACCACCCTCCAGGGCCCCATTAATTCAACTTTACAGAAATGTAAGCAGTATTCTTGGAGATGCAGAGAAAATAGAGCAAGGGAACAGACCCAAGCTGCTCTGACTCACGTCTAATGGCTGATCACAAGTAGCAAATGGATTGTATCATTGTCTTATCACAAGTAGCAAATAGATTGTATCATTGTCTTAACTGCTCCCCTCTTGTTACACAGTTAGAAAACATTGTTCTTTTTACCGTTGTAAATAACACCACAGTGAAGTGGGGTGGATTTTTTTTGTTTCTTTCAATACCAAAAATCTCTGGCTGTCTTTAAAATTGCTGGAGGTAGGGCATTGAATTAGAAGCATGGATATAAGGCTTTTGATAAACATTGCTAAATTCTTTTCCAAAGGCCAGGAGCAGTCACTCACATAACCCCTAGACCTTTATGAGAATCTCAATTTTGCCTCATCCCAGTTTCT
>JAQHUG010000211.1:1170359-1180876 GCA_028555095.1 Dicrostonyx torquatus
TGCTCTCACTGGCAGTGCTCTCACTGGCAGCCGTGCTCTCACTGGCAGCCGTGCTCCCACTGGCAGCTGTGCTCTCACTGGCAGCCGTGCTCCCACTGGCAGCTGTGCTCTCACTGGCAGCCATGCTCTCACTGGCAGTGCTCTCTCTCTCTCTCTCTCTCTCTCTCTCTCTCTGGATGTGGGCACAAGTTCTCTCTCTCTCTGGATGTTGGTACATTATTCTCATGAAATAAGCCCTCCAAAACCTTTTGGTTTCTCTTTTGCCTCTGAAACCAGAAGGTTCTTTGTCCCACACTGCTGTCCACCATTTGGGTGAGGGACCAATGTCTCCTTCCTTTCTTTAGCTGCAGCATCTGTCACATGTTCTGTTGATGGTTTTCTGTTCACTTTGGTTTTCAGACAGTGTCTTGCTATGCAGCACAGGCAGCTGAGAATTCCCAATCCTCTCTGCTCACTGTCCTGATTACAGACATGGACCACTATGGCAAGTCATCGGTGCATATTCTGAGGCTCATCTGTATTTGTTGAATATTTGAAGTGGGGGAAGGGAGAACAGAGAAAAGAAGGGAAAGAAGGAGGAAAGTAGGAAGGGGAGGAAGGAGGAGAAGAGAGGAAATAGGAGGATTATCACTCTTTCTCAGGTGCTTATCGGTTGATCTCAGACTGCATCTGGAAACATAATTTAGTTCTCCTTCATACACGAGGGAGTTCTCTTTCCCCACTCTTGGACTAAGGCGAGGTTTCTGTGACTAGTATCAAAAGTAAATACACTGTTCCTTTAACTTTCCTTCCTATTCCTATACCAGGGCTCATCCATTCAATGCGTGATGTTTGGAGGAGAATCTTCAGCAACATAACTAGGTGCTAGAGATGAGAGAGACAGCTCTTTAATGTAGTGGAACATGAGAGAAACACCCGCGGCACAGGTTTTATTGAATTTTGGATGCTTCAAACAACCTTGGTCAGGAAAGCTAGGGGTACTCTGCCAGTTTTCCTCTGTACTCAAGGTTTAAAGCATCTTTCCCCTTCCTCCCTCCAGCAGCTTCCTGGAAGTTTATGTAAATGATGACAGCTGGATCAGGAAACAGAACTTACCAGGAGCAGAAAAGGCTCTGAGGGCCAAAATTGAATCTCTAGTTCTATCAGTACACATAGAAACCCACTTTCAGGGGATTTTATGTTGTATAAAATTGCATGTATATGTAATCCCAGCAGTCAGGAGGCAGACACAAGAGAATCATGAGTTCAAGGCCAGTCTGAGTTACATAGCATCACACTTAAGAGTTAAAGAAAAGGAATGATTTTCTTGGAAAATAAATAAGTATACAAATAATATTTTCTGTTTACATATTCTAGATGTTTGATTTTGAATTACTTATAGACTCCCGTTAAGTTCTACCATTGTAGACAGAGCTCACGTACCCTTATATCACCTTACCTGAAAATGGTGTCTCACAGAACTCTGTTTCATGATCTAGCCCAGGAGATTGGGACTGGCACAGTCACAGAAGAGTCTGCATAGAGCCACAGGAATTACAGAATCCTGATCATAGAGTCTGTGGTTGCTAGTCACAAACACTGTGACCATAAACTTCCCAGATAACAGTCCTTATCAGCTCCATTTCCCAGAGGAAATAGTTTAGGGAGATGTTTGTGAGAAAGGATGGCTTAGGTGGATCACATTTTGAGAAATGGCATAGAGGCTCTAGAAATAAGTTTAAAAGATGAGAAAAACTGAATCCTTGCGGTGGTGGTGGTGGTAGTTATGTTGAGAGGCAGCTTAAGGCAACCACACATGTATATTCATGTGGAGAATTAAGGAGAAATTGTCTGATGGAAGTTCAAGGCATGCTGCACGAAGAAGGTGAATTAGAAGGAAAAGAATAGTGTGAAAACCAATGTGCCTTCCATGACCTCAGATGAATTAGCAAGGGTTGGCTTTATATATTCCTAACTGGACAGCCGTAGCAAAGTCAGCAATAACATTCCATCCCTGCTGGAATTAGCAGATAGTTAGGATGTGGTAGGCATCTCTTCATCCTTTCGTTCACCATTCACTCAGCAACTGTGTTTTGTCTTAGTCTGTTCAGTAGACTAGGCTACAGAAGTTCACCACAAGACAAACTGAAAATATATATATATATAAAGTAGATAGAGACCCTGTGATTTAAGAATCATCTGAGTTACTGGACAAGGCAGCAAGGCATTGAGTAAGATAAGGACTCCAGTATGGATGGAGTGAAGGAAGAGTTGGCCATCACCAGGTGTCTGGGAAGAGACAAAAGTCAGAATCCACTAGAGGGCTGTGTGGATACCACATCTGGAACTCTGCCTTTTGAGGAGGCTGTTGGTGTTCACCCCGTTCTTTCCAGGCACAGAGCATATTAGAACCAGTTTTCTTCATTTGGTGTTTAACAGCCTGTTGTTTCTGCTAGATTGTTTGGAGGCATTTGAGAGTGACAGAAGTCTTGTTCCTCTCAGTCTAAACCTCAAAGAGAACTTCTGTCTCTTATCTCCATTTTCCAAGACTCTATCAAGGGGGTCCACCTGGGCTGACTGGTTTAATTAATGTCTACATTATCTATCTGCTGCTTTTTGAGACTGTTGTGCTGTTGGTGTTGAACTGCACTGTGCCGCGCCTGAAGGCTAGTTCAGGCAGACTCCTATACACCTACGTCCTCAGTCACAAAACAGAGAAGGGAGGCGAGAGATGTTTGGATTCCTGGGGAATAATTTATTTCTTCTCCCAAGAAAGTTGACCACAGATACAATCAAATGTCAGTAATTCTGTATCACTATTCTCTTTTCCTTTGTCATGGTCCTCTGGGGCTCGTGAAAGCCATGGTCACCATCCCATATATCCCTTCAGGTCACAGAAAGAGGTGATGGTCACAGCCCTTGTCTGTTGGACTCATACATTACTACTCCACCAGCTTCTTCCATTATGAAGGTGCAAAATGTGTCTGTTGCTTTGTTATTGCCACAAGCAAAGTCCTGAGATGAAAGCTGAGGAGAAAAGGACTGTTCTGAACTCATGGTTTTAGAGGGTTTGGTACATGGTTGCTTGGGCTTATGAGTTGGGCAGAGCATCATCACGGTGGGGGTCTCTGACTCTGACTCAGTCTAGCTGAGTCTCTGCCTTATTTCTTGGCAAGAAGAACAGAAGGGGATGGAGATCTTGTATAACCTTCCAAGACACGCCTCTCCTTTCTATGACTAGTTCCCACTTGAAGCTTCTGCAACTCCCTCAATACATTCACATCCTGAGGCCATGCCTTCAAACATGGATTCATGTTCAAGTCATTACACAAAACATTGAAAACACTGTGTTGGTTTATAAGGAGGACTATTATGAACATCATTATACTATAAGGTTTGGGTGCCCAATATTCATTACTGCTCAAATTCAGTACTGCTCAATATTCATTACTCCTCAAGCAGCCCCATTAGCTAGACAAAAACTGGTGAGTCTCTAGATCTGGAGGAACAGAATCAAGTATAAATTGGACTCTGATATTTACCATCCAAGTGCCCTCAGTCCAGTTTCTTTATGTCAGTGTCTAGCAAAAAAATATGAATGCTGTACTCCTTATTGTCAGTGTTATTATTTCCAAATCATCATTGGCAGCGGCAACATCAAATCATGTCAAATACCATCACCACTGCCTCTATCATCAGCATCACTAGCAGCAGCAGGACCACCACCATCAACATCACCATTGCAATCATGACAAGTATCATCGCCACCATCATTATCATCATCACCACAAAAATCGTGATAACTATCATTACCATCATTGCTATCATAATCATCATAATAATAACCATCATCGATAGCCTTGTGAATTAAGAATGAACTATACTATTATTTTATGGACTATCCCAGACAAGAGATCCCTCAAGGGCATAGACAACATAGGGTGATACTCTGTCACATCCTCCTTTCCAGCGAACACGCTAAGTATCCAGCAACTCTTCAAACATTATCACATAGATGAACAGGTAGATAGGATTTAGCACTTACTGAACAATACACTTTAAAGCCTGTTTTTAACCCTTAAGGAGATCTTGGGATATTTTCATTCCCATCTCTAGGCTATTGCTGTAAAGATTCTGCAAAGTTAAGAAAGCAACGGCAGTAATCATAGATCTGTCCAGTGATCATTGCATACCACCAGGCTAGCTCCCTAATGAACCAGTAAGTGCACTCTACAGAATCTTCTTTACTCTGAATAATCTAAGTAGTCAAACTTTTACTACCTCCAAATAGGGGAGAGGAGCTAGGATTTGGGAGTGAGTGGCAGGTGGCCCAACGGTGTCAACACCACTAAATTACCTGGCATTCAGGCTGCTAAGATTTTCTAGTCAAATTCTAGCCACTTATAATTAAGAGCATGCATATTTTTTCCATTTGCAAAACTATCCATCCAAAAAGGACATGCTGAGAAGTCTGGTCATGATGGTGTTATTTGCACAGGCTGCTTTCATAATCTCTGCAAAGAAGATGACAAACACAGGCTTAAGTCACCAATAAAATGAAGTGTTTAAACTGGGTTTCCTTTCAATATATCAAGCACATTTGAGCAAGTGGGGAGGGAGGTAGCTTTCCAGCTGAAAAGGTCAAATTATAGGGCTTTTACATAAGTGCTTATGGGGGCACTCAGAGGTGCCAGATGGAGGTGGCACTCTCTGTAAAGGACACCTGGGCTGCCCCTCAGAACCACAAGATTTAAACTGCTGCAATTTTAATGCCTTCAGGAAACAGCAGCTGATAGTCCTCCACTCCATGAGAAACCATCAAAATACTGTTAGCAGGATAACAACCAGGCTGGGGAGACACTGCGATTGGCAAAGTGTCAGGCAGAAGACCCAGTTCAGTCCCCAGACGCACGTGAAAATAAGCTGGGTGCTGAAATACGCACTTGCGACCCAGTGCTGGCAAGGCAGAAACAGGTAGGTCCCCGAGATTCAGTCACCAAGCTGCCAAATTGGTGAGACCTTGGTCAGTGAGGCACTGTCTCCAAAGCAAAGCCTGGAGGTAGAGGGATTGCTCAGTGGGTGGGCTGGAGAAGTGGTTCCCCAGGTAAGAGCACTGGCTGCTCTTCCAGAAGGCAGGGGTTTGATTCTCAGCACCTAAATGACAGTTTAAAATCATCTGTAACTCCAGTTCCAGGGAACCCAATACCCACTTAAAAGCTCTGCAGGTATTGCACGTACTTGGTGCAGTCCAGATGCCCACACACATAAAATAATAATAAATGAATCTAAAAAGATTAAGGTAGATGGCATCATGAGACACAACATTCAAAGTTGGTTTCTGCGTTGTAAATGCACTCCCACATACACAAACGCGCGCATGCGCATGCGTGCGCGCGCGCGCACACACACACACACACAGTTTACTATCACACAGATCAAGAGGTCTGGGTTCTAGGGATAGTGATGATAGTGGTGATTATAATAATAGCATGATTGCCGAGCAGGAAACAATCAGAAATACCCCTAGGTTCCACCTCTGGGGTTTCCATTCAGTACCTTAAAGGGTTGTTATAGTTAGGCCGATCTCACTGATTTGGAACGAGAGTCCCAGAGGTTAAGTAACTTGCCTGTAATTAATAAGAAGTAAGCCAGATGCTACTTAGACCAGCGTAATTGCATTCATTACTCCACATGCAGCATCCCCAAGTCTGTCTCCAGGGCTACAGCAAAGCATCTTATACCAGTGGCAACAGTGTTAAAAGGGAAGCCTTCTCTCAGAAGGTTTTCATACCAGTGACCAAACTATCCAGCCAAGGGGGAACACGTTATCCCTTGTGGGTGGTATTCTTAACACCAGTGGGGGAATGAAGAAGGAGATGGCAGAGGAGCCTGGTCCTGTCTTCACTCCTACAAACTTTTGTAAATGGTCCCAGATTTACCAGGAGGTCATTTCTATACTGATATTAGTTTCAGAGTTGGAGGTGTGTGTGTGTTCATGCAAGTGTCTGCATGTATGTAGGCAGATGCATGTGTGCATGTGAGTGGAGACCAAAGTAGAAGTCGGGTGTCTAACTTAATCATTGTCCACCTTAATTTTTGAGACAGAATTTCTCACTGAATCTGGAGCTCAGTGATTTGCCTAGGCTGGATGGCCATTAAACTGCAGGAAGACAACTGTCACCACTTCCTTGGCACTTATGTTACAGACAACCACCACAATGCCCAGAATTTTATGTGGGTGTTGGTGATCCAAACTCAGGTCTTCATGCTTGCAAAGTAAGCACTTCATTGACTGAGTCATCTCCTCAGAGTTCTTAGCACTGACTCTAAGAGCACATTAGGTCAATTAATATACGGGCCCAAGAGTCATAAGTGTGTATTTTTTCTGGATAAAGGATCACCACCTTAATTAGATGCTCAAAGGTTTGAGATAGCCCTACTGCCCAAAAAAGGGCTTCAGTCCCTAGGGCCTCCTACCACAAACTGTACTTCATGCTTAGCAAGCCCTTCTCACAAACATTCAGGAAGGGATCATGATACAGGAAAACCAGATTCATTCATGAGTTTGCTTTTCTCTCAGTCAAGTCTTTTTTCAATCCCTTTACTTTATACTGTGTTCCAAGCAATGCGGATTCAGAGACAAATCCATCTTTAAGGAGATTTGCCGGGCAGTGGTGGTGCTCACCTTTAATCCCAGCACTCGGGAGGCAGAGGCAGGCGGATCTCTGTGAGTTTGAGGCCAGCCTGGTCTACAAGAGCTAGTTCCAGGACAGGCCCCAAAGCTACAGAGAATCTCTGTCTCGAAAAACAAAACAAACAAACAAAAAAAGAGATTTATTGCATGAATTTTTCCTGGTGAGATAGAAGAAAGGTCCACCTCTGCAATTCAGAGTAGGGAGTCAACCAGAAAACAAGGTAATGATTCCACCCAAGTCTGGATTAGTGAGTTTATTGGGTTTATTTATGGAAGCATGGGTGACATTCCCCCAAACCACTGACCCCAACTCTCCCAAAAGCTGTGGAGATTAGCTCTCCCAGTCTCTTCACCTGACCTTCCAGACTCTATTTGGAGCCCCCCCCGCCCCCAGACCATATGTATCTGAGGCAGAATTACCAAGATGGAGATGCAGGAGGGAGTGGCTCTAACAACCTTCTCCACCCTCTTTCTCCCAGGAAACATCAGTAGATTTTGAGGCTGTCTTGCTGGTCATCCCAGATGCTCAGATTAAGATGATAATGGCTGCTATGCACAGAGAACAGTGCTCCACAACAGGGTCCCAGCGGGAAAGCTGCTCCTAAGCAGAGGATTACAGCACTGTATGCTGTCATTTTGATGGTGGATATTTCAGGCTATAAGAGGAAGTATCTGAGCCAGCCTGGAAACTCTGTAGGAAGTTCTAATCTGTGTCTTGGAGAACGAGGAGAATTAATTAACAATGTATAGAAAGGAATTCTTCCTGAGCTGAGCCTAGGACTACCCAGATGGTATTAAACACAGGTGGATCAATGGAGGAAATCTAGCAAGAGTTTTTCCCAGAGCATAAAATGGTCAATAATAGGATAGGATGGGAGAGGTGGCTGGGCAGGCTGTGGAGACTGTCATCAGGCACCTTTCACTACAGGGAGGTGACCTTTATTAGGGTTTCTATTGCTGTGATAAGCAGGTGAGGAAAGGCATTGTGGGAGGAAAGGGTTTGTTTCAGCCTGCAGTTCCACAGGACAGTAACTCATCAAAGGAAGTGTGGCGGGAACTCAAACAGGGCAGGAACCTGGAGGCAGGAGCAGATGCAGAAAACATGGAGGGTGCTGCTCACATGCTTCTCCCATGGTTTGCTCAGTCTGCTTTCTTATACCATCCAGGACCCCCTTGCCCTTACCAAACATCAACCAAGACAATACACCCCAGACTTGCCCAAGGCCAGTCTGGTGGGCATGTTTTCTCAATTGAATCTCCCTCTTCTAAAATGACAATAGCTTGTGTCAAGTTGTCATAAAAGTAACCATTACGAGACCATTTTAAAATTTTTAAGACTTTCCAGGATTTTATGATGCAAACATAAACAAAGGCAGAGGCCATCTTTTATCATGGTGTGAGGTCACCTCTTACACTGTCTTTGCTGCTGCTTGTCTCCTCAACTACAGACATCCAATCTCATGTACAATATTTTTGAATGAATAAATTAGCAGTACAGATAGGGAGGTGGTATTAATGTTTGAGACATGTGTAGCATGTTAAACCAGCATGAATTGAAAATAGATTGGAGTGGAAAGTGAAGGAGAGGGAAACTGGAGCAACTTCCACCGTCATGAGATCTGTCTATCATGAGCTGTGTCTACCTTCCACCGTCATGAGATGTGTCTACCATGAGATGTGTCTACCTTTCACCGTCATGAGATATGTCTACCATGGGATATGTCTACCTTTCACCATCATGAGATGTGTCTACCATGTGATGTGTCTACCATGAGATGTGTCTACCTTCCATCGTCATGAGATGTGTCTACCATGAGATGTGTCTACCATGAAATGTGTCTACCTTTCACCGTCATGAGATGTGTCTACCATGAGCTGTGACTACCATGGATGTGTCTACCTTCCACCGTCATGAGATGTGTCTACCATGAGATGTGTCTACCTTTCACCGTCATGAGATGTGTCTACCATGAGATGTGTCTACCATGGGATGTGTCTACCTTTCACCGCCATGAGATGTGTCTACCTTTCACCGTCATGAGATGTGTCTACAATGAGCTGTGTCTACCGTGGGATGTGTCTACCTTTCACCGCCATGAGATGTGTCTACCTTTCACCATCATGAGATGTGTCTACCATGAGCTGTGTCTACCATGAGCTGTGTCTACCTTCCACCGTCATGAGATGTGTCTACCATGAGATGTGTCTATCTTCCACCATCATGAGATGTGTCTACCATGAGCTGTGTCTACCTTTCATCGTCATGAGATGTGTCTACCTTTCACCATCATGAGATGTGTCTATCTTCTGAGCTTGAATCTCTCTCCAGAGACGACAGATATAGAGATGGAAGACAATTGTGGCTGTCAACATGAAGCAACTCGAATTAGGAATGATGACAGTTGCATTTTCTCTCTGTGTGAAAAATAGGTGATGAAGAAAAGAATTGAAAGATAGAGAAGAGATTCAGAATCCCCAAAATGGAAAGACAAAAAGAAAGTCAAAATAAAACAATCGGGTTTGGGAGAGGGCAAGCATTAAAGGCAAACAGGAGCATGAAATACAAACTAAAACAGAAGTCCAAACATGTGAGAGTGTGTGTGTGTGTGCGTGCGTGTGTGTGCTCCAGTGCCTTGCACATGCTTAAGTATGGAAGGTCACGTGCTCGGGAGTATGGGAATGAATTGTGGGAGGGATAAAAGAATTTTGAAGGAAAAAGCTACAGAGGCAGAATGAGAAAGAAGAGGGGAAGCATGGAGGGGCAGGAAGGGAGTTGTGGAGACAGCCATATCGACAGCACTCTAGCTGGTAAAGCCAGGCACACGAGTGGAGAGTTATTAAATTTTTGAGGAGCCTGAAGAGGATGAGGTGAGGAGAGAGGAGAAGACAGAGAAAGAAGTGAAGAAGCAAGTGCCAGAGGCCCCTCTGAATGGAGAGGAAAAGATATTTTGATGCCCAGTCTATGCTGCCTCCACTCTGACCCTCCTCGCTGGGTTCTAGTTGACTGATGCATAGCAAGGCCAGGAAAGGACTGGTCCTTCACTTGCAAATGCCCACTTCTTTTGCTTTGCCTCCCTGAGGTACCCACTAAGAATTCACTTGATGCCCTAGAGACAGAAGAATTGGATGCCATATCAGGAAACTATGCTTTCAAGATGGTTAGGATCTACATGAGGCGATTATCTGGGCCAAGAGCCCCTTTCTGGCAAGAATCATGATAATTGCTGACAGTCCTTTGTGTGATGGATGGGAAGGTCTGGGAATAACGCGATGATGAAGAAGCAGTCTATTCTTGGATCTGCTATTCCTGACCTTCTAATTGGGTGTGTGAGCCTCCTGGGGTTCCCTAAACCATGACAAGGCTCTCAGAAAACCCAGAGACCAAAACTGAAACGTAGTCACTCATCACAAACATTCTGATTGCAATCAGTGGCCACTTTGGAAGCAGGAACGAGTTCCATTGTCTTATTTTCCTTCTCCCCAAGATTTGTGCTGATTAGACAAGGAAGTCTCTCTATCAGAGAACAGACTTGAGGAGAGTCTTGGCTCCCCCAATTCCTCTCTGCTTAACTGGCACTCTGAAGCTCATTTTCTTTCTAATGTTAGGACTAAAAGTTCCTACCTCATAGTATGTGTGTGTGTGTGTGTGTGTGCGCACGCGCGCGTGTACCATTGATAATGTATGCAAATTGCCTTGTATATAGTAGACTTTCAATAAATGATAACTGTTGGTTTTATCCCCATCATTATTATTATAGTGGACATTTTTGGCCAGGATGCAAAAGGCTGGCAGCCTGACAGATAAGAATCCAGAGCTACATTTAGAAAACCACCACCCAAGTGT
>JAQHUG010000211.1:1199810-1224257 GCA_028555095.1 Dicrostonyx torquatus
TCTTTCTTTCTATCTATCCATCCACCCATCTCTATCTGTCTGTCTTCTATCTACCTATCTATCTATCTATCCACCCACCTACCTACCCATCTATTTATCTATCTATCTAATATCTATCTATCTATCTATCTATCTATCTATCTATCTATCTATCTATCTATCTATCTATCCCTATCTCTCCCTCCTTCTCCTTTCCCTCTCCCTCTCCCCAAGCCATCATACTGGAGATACCAACATGGTAAGACACTGATGATGGCCTCTGTCTAAAAGTCATCTAGGCACCATCAGCCCAGCAGTCCTTTGAGAACCAAAGCCCAGCATCAAATCTGAGAGTTTAGAAGCATATTTTCCCTGCTGAGCTCCAGGTGAGACTTCAATCCCCGCACATTGATGTCACCAGAGACTTCAATGCACAGGACAGAGCAAGCCTTATTCAGACTTCTGACCCAAGACACTATAAAAAAATGTGTTGTTTTACAAAAGCATAGTTTTATGAACATCTGAGACCTTCCTGGCTAAAAGTTCCTTGGGAAATACCCCAAATCTCAATACAAGAATTCTCTTCTTTCTTTTGTTTTTCACTCTTAATGTTCTTTATTCCAAAATTTCCACTTTAATGATAAACCAAACGCACCTGTTAAATTACATTCGGGAGGTTGAGGACATTTGAAGAACTTTTGGTGGTGACTCCTGAGACTGGCATCAGCCACCTGCATGTGCCTCTCTGCTCAAACTCTTCTAAATATGGTTTTAATTATTGTATGGAGTAGTAGGTTTTCACATGACTTCTCCACACATTCTTAGCTTTGTTGGTTCCTCTGGTCTCCTCTTTTCCTACGGGCCATCTTTTCAATTATCGTCCCTTCAGTATTCCCGTCGTGTTCTCACACCTCATGTGTTCTCCTCCCATGCCCCTCCTGCTCTCTTCCACACCCTTCAGCTCCGCCCAAGAGCTCAAGGTTCCACAAAAATTCCAGGCTCACAAGCAAACTAAAGGCTTGAAACTATGATGTAGCTGTGAGAAAGAGCTCGTGGTGTTGGGTTTTCTGGGCCTGGGCTTCCTATTCATTGTAGTATTGCTAGCTCCATTCACTTTTAAGTTTCAAATTTTTCGGCTTTCTTTGGTGCTGAAAAAAATTTTATTATGTTTATAAGCCCCATTTGTTCTAGTCACTCAGCAGTAGATTGGCATCTAGGCTAGTTCCATTTTCTGTCTATTGTGACCAGAGCAGTAATGAAGGTGAATATAAAATTATGTCTGCGGTAGGATATGACACCCTTGGGTATGCACCCAGGAGTGGTGCAGCTGGTGAATTTCAGAGAGGCTCCCACTGGCAGTGTATGAGAGTCTCTGTTTCCCATGTACCCACCAGCCTTTGTTGTCATTGGCATCCTCAGTGGAAGCCATGCTGACTTGGGTGTGGTAGAATCTCGTTTTTCTTGTAACAAAGGACGCTGAGTGTTTTCTGAAGTGTTCACTAGGTCGCTTGCATCTATTCTCTTCAGGACTTTTGTTCAGTTCCCTAGCATATTTTAATTGGTATTTCTTTTCTTGATTTTGTTTGTTGGTTTGTTTTAAGTTCTCTGTATGTCCAAGATGCTAATCCTCTGACAGATGTATAGTTGGCGAAGGTTTTCCCTTTCTCTGGGCTGCTTCTTCATCTGATTACCAGGTATCTTTGCTGCACAGAGCATTTTAGTTTCATGAGATGCCGCTTTCAATTGTTGGTCTTATTTTCCGTACTACCAGAGTCCTCACTTATGCCTGGCCATTAAACTGTACTTCCGACCTTTCCCTCCTGGAGTTTCAGAACCAGTTGTTATGTAGAGGTCCTTGTATCGCCCTTGCTTGTCTACCAGAACTGACGGCAAGACCTTATTGATAAAGACACCGTACCTTGGTGCAGAACAGAAAGAATGGGCTGGAAGCTTTCTCCATGCTGGCTAGTTTTCATGAGGGAGCTTGCTATGTAGGCAGCTGGGGGAGAAAACTCAACAAGGGTCCTTCTCAGTTTTGAACGTTGAATGCTGCAATACCAACTTGCTGGGCAAGATGTACCTTCTGGTACAATCATGTCACAGGTGCTGTGGAAGTAACCAATGATACCTGACTGGCTCTGAAGCCCACTCCACAGGAGGGAGTTCATGTTTAATCCTGCAGACCTGGTCCAAGGCTTAGTGCTGAAGATACAGACACTTGGGGTGATCCTGGTACTTTGTGGTGGTATGCAGACATGTTATCAAACTGACTTCTAATATTTTGGTTTTATACCCACAATCTAGTGCTGTCTTCAGCCCTGGTCAAAGGAGCCTCCCTTTTCTGTGACTGTCAGGCAACACAGCAAATAATGGCGGGGGTGTAAGTGGTAGCTGTGTGTTCAATCTGAAACATGACACCCGTGTCAGCCTCTCTGAGGCTCAGGGGACATCACTGAAAAGGTCAGAAAGAATATAAAAGCTTGGCAGCGGAGAGTAGACCATGGGCAGTGTCTGATAGGCATGACGTGGTCATGGTGCCCATGAGCTCACACAGTGGAGAGGAGGCCATGGGCAGTGTCTGATGGGCATGCCATGGTCATGGCACCCATGAGCTTACACAGTGGAGAGGAGGCCATGGGCAGTGTCTGATGGGTATGGCATGGTCATGGTGCCCATGAGCTCACACAGTGGAGAGGAGGCATGGGCACTGTCTGATAGGCGTGGTGTGGTCATGGCACCCGTG
This sequence comes from Dicrostonyx torquatus, assembly GCA_028555095.1. Taxonomy (NCBI): domain Eukaryota; kingdom Metazoa; phylum Chordata; class Mammalia; order Rodentia; family Cricetidae; genus Dicrostonyx; species Dicrostonyx torquatus. Next base: position 1,202,533 of record JAQHUG010000211.1, read on the forward strand.
AGCTCACATAGTTTGCACAAGACTTTGCCGTTAAACCACAGATGGAAGAGGGGCCTATACAGGACCCAGCCCTGCTGAGGAGTTGAGGGCTCCTGAAAGAGAGGACGCTACTGTAGTCATTGTTGTACCCACTGTTGAGTTACCCATGTTTCTGTGGATAGATTCACACCCATGACATGTAGGACATCTCAACAGACTCCATGGGTCAAAACCAAACAGAAACAAAAAGGACATAAAAGAGAAAGAGATATGGCAGGGGTGGGATGAGATGGATAAGGGTGGGGGATGAGTATATCCAGAATTATATGTATATACACATATATAAACATACATGTGAATGAATTAATTTTTAGAATTGATAAGTTTAGGGAGAATTGTGTGATATGCAAAATAAAAGTAATCCAGGAGTTCTTTGTGTCCCATTAATTACTATTTTATTCTCTATAGACTTCTAGACCAGAAAAGAATTCTTTCTTTCTTCCAAACAAGCCACATTCACTAAGGAAGAATTGATTTTCTTTCTGTTTTTTAAAAACATTGTATTAAATTATATCTAACATGCTATACAAAAATAATATTCTGGTCTTTCTCAAGCTATTGCTATCAGACAAAGAGAGGAAAAGGCCACACCAAGCTTACTCATTGTTTTATCCAAAACCAAAGAACACAGTGTTTTTATAAACTCAAGGCCTGGTTATCTAAGCTTGTACACTTGTGTAGATTCTCTTAGTTTATTGTCATAATAACACTTTGATTTTTTTTTAATGCTGACTGGAGCGCAAATCATTCCTGAGGCTCCCAGGTTCCTCCGCTGTGTTCATTAGTCTTGACCATCAACTTGACTGGATTAAGATGTGCCTATGAGTTAGTAAAGCACACCTCTCAGTATGAGTAATGGGAACTGATGAAAGAGTCAAGATCTGTCTTAACATGGTTGGTACCATCCCATAGTCTAGGGGCTCAGACGGAAATGAAGGGAACAGAGACAGTCCAATGTCAGAGCTCTCTCTCCTCTTCTACCCCGTCTTTATTTTCCTCTTCTTCCTCTTCTCCTTTTTCTTTCTCTTCTTCATCCTTCCTTTTCCTTCTTCCTCCTCATCCTCCCCCCATTTCCTTTCTCCTTCCTGGTGGCCATGACATGAGCCATACCATGACACCTTCCCTGGAACCTCTGAAATCACCCTCGGATACTAGGTTCCAGCACCAAAAAGTCTGAAGAATACATATTCTCATTCTTCTCACGGAGAGAGGAAGGACAGGGGCTGTTGTTTGTTATCTAGTCTAGTACATTTCTGAACTCTTTTCAGAGACATTTGATATATTTTTTAATGACACAGCATGGTATATGATCATGGTATATGATCGCTGAATCTGAACGAAATTTAAGGTTCTTAGTTTCCTGTTTGTCCCAGACTCCTACTGCTGTCCTGCTTTTGTCCCCACGCGGACATTTTGGGATTGTAAGCACCATGTTGTTTTTGTTGCTCATCTGTGAAGGGAAAGTGGACATGAAGAAGATGAACAGAAACACTGTTCAGTGTCTCTGAGACAGGGATAAGGGAAGGAGAGCCACCCAGGGCACGTGTGGCCTTGTCCAAAGGACTACTCTTTTCTCTGAACTTCCTTGGAACCATCTTGATCCACTTATAGTTGGACAGGAGAAGAAGCGAGTTGAAGTGTGAAACACGCAAGATTTAAATGGAGCACAGCAGTAGAATTACTTGGGAATCAAACAGCCCAGTCTGACTTCCGAATCTGATACTCACCTAATGTGTGGTCATGAATGAATCATTTGACTTCACTGAGACTTGATTTTTTTCCATCTCAAACACGGTTTTAAAACGCTTGTTTGCAGTTCTGTCAAGATGAAGAAATGAAGCAGTACATGGGTAGTGCCTAATCCAGAACCTGTTATGTGACAAATACTCAACTGGTGATAAGCATTGCCGTTATTTCCAATATTGAAATTCCAATATTGACTGTCTTCCCAGACAGAACTTGGGTCTATAAGGAAGGCTACGGTTTTGTGTGAAATAGTGTTGATATGATTTGGGTTTACGAACAGAGTCTTTCCATTTCCGGGTCTTTGTAGCACTACATTGCTTACATTGAACACCACTTGCTTAGCATTGCTTTAAACAAGTACGCAACTGCTGAGCTCTGTCGCCCTCATCGGTCTCCAGCAGACGTATTTCACTGTCTACTCCAGCACCTAGCTGGCTTCATTCTGGGGAGTAATGAGGACATTTAATACAATTACAGTTTTTTACAAAATGACCTGCTTGTTATATGGCCAAACTGAGGATGAATTGGAAAGAACCAAACGTCAACTAGCTCAGCCACTGGCAAGCTCTTTGTTCCTTGAGCAAGTTTTACATTTCCGGCCCTTTGTGATTTTTTTTCTATGAATGGAAGATAACAAAATACTATTTCGTAGGGTAAAGTAAACATGTAATGAAATAATTATAATGATAGCAAAAATGCTTAAGTATTTGCCAAGTCTCAAGCCCTGAGCTAATATCATTATTTTCTTCTCGATAACAGCCACTAGTAATTATTTCTATCTCTGTTCTAAGGGAACACTATGGAAGCCTGGAGATACGGGTAGTTGTTTCTCTAAATCTGCCAGTCTGAACCCTTGGGAGTTCATCTACCCTCTGCAGGGGCACTTAGGAACCAACGTGCTTCTCCAGCTCCCTCACTGATCACATGGCAGAGCAAGCAAAGATGAGCTTTCGAGTTCAGATCTGTTTCACCACTTACTAGATGAATTGATTTGTATAAGTTACTTCAGGGTTAGACACATCTCTAAACTGCCGCTCTGAAGCAAACTTGAAAATGTGCCAACACGCGGTGTTAGCATTGTCTGTCTCTGCAAAGATCCTTGATTGTTGTTTGAGTTGTGAGTTAATTCAGGTAGCTAATTAGTACAGAAGTGTATCTCTCCCCACAAAGCCATAGTTCTCTGTCCAATGACTCCATCATAGGACTCCAGTGTGTCCTGGTTGGTGGCTTTGACCTCTGAACATGGTCAGTGCCAGATGAGCAGTCTTTTCTTCCATATGCCCCTGACTGCCCGGATCTATATCAGACAGCTTCCTTTCTGCTCTGTGTAATACCAGGTAACCCTCAGGCCAGTGGGGAAATCTCCACATCAGGGGTAAGGTCCCTGACATTCTCCATTGCTTGATCAGGAGAACCTTTCTGAACATCCCCAGCTTGGACGTGTTATTCTGGAAGGACCGCCACTTTCTGGACGTGAGCACCCGCCATGATTTTCTGCCCCAACTCTGGCATCTTTGCACAGGTTGAAGTCAGTTCACAACAGCTGGTTTCTGGTTGCCAATTGCTCCATCTCTGCTCCATCTCTCACACTAAAAATATCTCTGTTCTTGTACTCGCCAGCCTAGGACTGCTTCCTCATGGGAAGTCCCTGGAATCAGTTAATGCATGATACAAATCAGGCTTGGATAGGGCGTTTCTGAGAGTGTGCACTTAACACTTCTTCCTTTAGAGATAGGAACTCACTGGCTAGTCCTGTCTGATGTAGAACTCACTATATAGACCAGACTGGCTCCTGCGTGCTGGCTTTAAATCACACACCATCACACCTGGCAATACCTTCTTATAGAGTTTATATTCATGAAAGCGAGGAGATGGAACCAGCTCCTAAGTACCATTAAAAGATAAATTGATAATAAAAGTGAGCGGCATAAAACCGATGGAGTATTACTCAGCTGTAAGTAAATATGAAATCATGAATTTTCGGGAGATCACATGGATCTTGAGAGTACACCATTACACAATGTGACCACACAGAGAAAGACAAAGACTTCTGCTCTGTATGGGTGCCAGCCTGCAGTGTACACACGTGTGAGGGGAGGATTGGTGGGTGATGAAGGATGGGGACAACATAGGACAAACACAGAAAAAGATATGAGAGGCTGGGGGCTGCAAGGAGGGCAAGGGGGCAGAGAGACAGGGTTGGGAGAACCACAAATAGCACACTCTGTCCCCAAATGTCATCATGCTATCTGATACATTATATGCTGATTTTTAAGTAAGAATAAAATCAATATAAGTGAAAAAAATTTACCTATAACCTTAAGTCTCAACCACCTAGGGTGGCAATTGCCATGATAAGGTCCCAGATTGCTGGTTTCCATGTCATCTTCTCTATCGCCTCCCAAGAGCCCAGCTTAGTTTTTCAGTTTTATTATATGTATTTGTATGGAGCGTTGCATGCATAGCAGAGGGTATTTGTGGAGGTCTTTTGGTAGGAGACAGTTCTCTCCTGCCACATGGGTTCCAAGGGTCAAAAACAGGTTACGAGTTTGGCAGCAAGCCCCTTTTCCCACGGAGCCATCTTGCCAGCCCACCTTCACTGAAGTGAATTGCTTTCTTTCAGTGTTTCTAGAGGAGCTGTACTCTAACAGGTTTCTGCTCAAAGTTGACAGGAGCCAGACGGGAAATGCATTTAACAAAAGAGGGGGAATCTTTACTCCAACCTGTCGTCAGTAGTCATGCCTACAACACTCGGCTTCCTTATTCCATCCTGTCATCAGCAGTCACATCTACGACACCCGGAAAATGCCTGAAGCTCATCAGGTTCTTTCCCATGAATATAAGTCTGGTGACAATGAAGAGGCCCAGCAATGCCACATTAAGGACTCAGTGTGTGCAAAGTTTTGATGTGTGTATACTTACCAAGAAGACTAAGCAATATGTCTGGAAATCTTGTCTAAGTCGCTGACAACTAGGAGCCTCAGCTCCCTGTGAGGATCAACTCTGTGAGTCTCGAAGGTCCATTAATGCCTGGTGAAAACTCAGATCAGGCTGTGGGTTTTGATAAGGATGAGGAAACACCCAGAGCATCACATATAATCAGTTTATTGCCAGGTAAGAAATTCATATTAATATAGTGAATACATATGTTTACAAATAAACATTCTTAGAAAACAAACAAATGTTTTTTCTTCATTGTAGGAAGTGTTATTGTATCATAAACTCTGCAGTGTGACAAGTGTTGACACAGGGTTACTTGCAGAACATACGGTTACTAAAATCTCTGCACATAAAATATGCTCCATTTACACAGAAAAACTGGGGGAGGTTAGATGAAACTCCAGGCAGAGCCCAAGGGGGATGGAGGCTGAGACACTCCAGGAAGGTGAGGGAAAACCAGCCTCTGGTTCCATGGATAGAAATCAGAGGTCACATGGATGGAGGAGAGAACCATTTTTAAATCGCATTTTTTCTCTTCTATTTCTCCCCGGGTTGGTCACAGGAGCACTGTCACATGACAGCCGTCAATTGCCCTACAAGTCATGTTCCTTCTAAATATCAGAAAGTCTATCTACCCTCCCAATAGGAAGTCAAAAAATAATCAGATCTGCTCTGCCTAATTGTCCCTCCTCAGTTCCTCTCCTAAGTCAAATGGGAAGTCATGAGACAGGGTGTTGTGAGTTGTCCACGGCCCACATCACTCGGGAAGAACATGCTACATCTTACCAGAAAAAACGCATCCTTGAAGTCAAAATTACAGCTGCAGACCTAGGAGCCAAGTTCACTGGCTGAAATCTACTCCAAAAAGAAGAATGAGAAAGAAATAGAATACTATAGACTAGAAATCAATAAAGATCTTTAAATTGGAATTAGATAGAGGGGAGCTGAAGTGAGCAGAGGGGAGCGTGAGCTAGGAGGAAAGGACTACAGAGTGTGACCTGGAAAGCATCTCTCAGATGGGGCAGCCCAGGATGTCTTGAAGTATGTCACCAGTGCATGCAAATTGTATGTCATGGAGGTAGCATACTTAACACCAGCTTTAAAAGATTTTCTTTTTATCTGCTTTCCCCTTCACTCAGTTCTCAAGGAAGCTCTCTGTTGGGTACCAGCATCTTTAACAACACTAATGTCTTTTTGAGGGAAAAGAGACCAGACCAGGCCTTCACTAGAGTTTCATCTTTAAGTGTCCATAATGCTCACTGTCTATTCACGGCCATTGATGCTGGTGTTCTAGATGTGATGAAGACAGATGTTTCCCTTTGGATACCAATACTGTGATGCTAATCCCCAGATGCTGATGTGTTTCAAGGGTAGAGCTAACTCATGTCAAAGAGAAATATGCATCCCAGAAGTTTGTACTCCCCTACGGAGAGGATTGGGGTCTCAACATTTGTTCTGACCTCTGACCTCTGACCTCTGTGTTGTCCTTCTCTGCACCTCTTCTAGTGGAATGGAGAGTTTGCTCTTTGCAGAATTTCTTCATAAATAAGAACAGAGTACTATTTTTTAAAAACTGAAAAGGCTTGATTTAGGCCAGCTTCTTCATGCTTCAGATGGGAAACAGACCCAGGATAGATCAAAGGAATTGCCAAGCTCTTGCTTGAAACAAGGAAAATAATATTTGGATGTGCTGATGTTGTGATACCAGAGAGATGCAGGAGATAGAGCATCACATAGAATGCTCCAACTGTCACCTAGATTTTTATACACACCAATAAATAAATAATAAATAAATAAATAAGCTGTAAGTCTTTGGAAGGTTCCTGTTAATTAGCTAAGACCTTCAGGATTTATTTGAAGATTTTCCATGCATCTGTCTGCACTTCCACTAAACAAAGGACTCTCAGCAGGACCCTCCTTCTTGGGACCCAATAGCTGTTGGCTCTAGGAACCAATCTGGTAAGCGACTTTGGGAGAGTCCAGGGAGGAAAAGATGGCACAGAAAACCTCCCAAGGTCATCTGGTGGGATTGTGGGAATTCTGGGAGTGTCCCTGGGTCTCCCCCACGACATTGTAGCAGGCCCTTCAAAGAGTATTAATTGGCTGGGCTCACCCACAAAGGGAAGATGTAACACCACTACTGTAGGAGAAACAGGAGGGAGGAGGCTGAGGACAGAGGGTGCACTTAGGAACAAGATCGTCACTTCAACAGCAGCGACACACTGAAGGCACCACCCACACTGACGACATCTTCACTCCAAAGCAGGTGAAGCTTGGCAGCAGCGGCAGCGACACGCTGAAGGGGAAAGGACGTTGGGGACAGACAGTTCATAGAGGACATTTTTTGTCATTGTTCCAGGCCTTGGAGGTGAAGGAGAAACACCAGGAAGTGGAGGCTTCTCAGTCCCCATCACGCCTCCTTTTACTCTCCAACTGCAAGTTTCCTAAGTCCTGGATAAAATTGATACATTGTTCATTTTATGTCTCACTTTAGAAGTTCATTTGTTACTATCTCTGGACTGTCTGGCCAGCATATAAAGCCCATCCCTCCCAACATCGTGGTCTTTCAGGGAATTCTCTAGAATGTTCTTCCCTTCCCGTCACTGACAGTGGGCTTAGTGAATATTTACTTTGTGAGGTTTTTGCTTTCAGCTTTGAAGGTATGCAATGTTTCATCAACGTAACCTTAGGGTCGCCCTCACCACTGCTCTGTGTCTGCATAACTTCTTGGGACCAAGAAATGCTTGTGACCTGAACGAACTCCTCCCCAAGCACTCTGAAGCTGCCCCTGCCCGTGCACCCACCCTCTTCCTGTTACTGGAAAGACAGAACCTGGGGGATGGAGGGAACTCCATGGGCAGTTTGTCTAAGTTGTGCTACTTAGATATATTTGTTATAATGGATTTCAGTCTCCAGTTAGGGAGAAAAGGAAAATGAGCCCCACAATTCGGGCCTGAAGCTGAAAGTTTCCCCTCTTCTGTATTGCTGAATGTCCATGATTCGGTCTCGCACAGCTGCCTGTTGGAGCATATTAGGCATGACCCAGGAAAAGCATGATTCCGTATCACGAGTAGGTCTGTGGTTGGTTCCTGTAGAACGGAGTGTGTCTGCTGGGGGGTTGGGCAAGACCAGGAAGGTGTAGGTGGGATGGTATTTTTTGCCTCTCTCACTTGAGTATGGTCTCCAGGGTACTCCCTGAAGTGAAAGCTCAGACAGTCACTTCTGTTTTGCTGTTGGTGATGAAGTATGGCTGTGTGGGTGGGAAATGCTGGGTGCGAGTCCCCAAGGGGTCGCAAGAGCCTGACTCAGCTATGCCAAGCTTGCCCTTGTTGCCGTAAGCCTGTCGCCGGAGAGACTGGTCACTGGGGTCCCAGGTCTTAAAGTTGGCAGTAGAGTTGTAGGCCAGGGGATGAGGGGGCATCTTGTTGGTGCGAGACTTCTGTCCATTCTGCTGGGCAGGCCCATGCTCCGGGCTGAAGGCCCGGGGCTCATCTTCCACTCTTACAGGGTGCAAAGGGAGATTTCCCTTGGCAGCCAGCTCCGCCAGGTGCCTTCGCTTGGTGTAGAAGTCATCATTGACCTTGTCAGCTGCACAATAGGGTGGGAAGATGGAGGAGAGAGCGGAGACAGGGGAGAGAGAAGAAATAGTTAGGGAATTAGACTGGTCAGTTTGACAATACTGCCAAAATGGGCTGACAATCCAAACAAGACACATCGGGACTCCACCTGGAACAAGACAGAGGCATCGCGTGGCACTATGCCCTTCTCACAGTCCAGAGCAGGAACAAGAGAAAAGTGAACCCAATTAAACACATCTAGAACACTCAACGCTTTTCCTACTGCAGTTCCACACCGCTTGCCCCTAACCTTGGATTTTCTGACATTCAAGTGTTAGTACTTCATCATTAAAATAATAATCTTCACGAAAGAAAACACTGGACATGTTGAGAAATATGTCTATTATCTGCCACTCCAGAGGGGCAGCATCAGCCAGTGGATGGCGCGACCTTCATGCGGCCTCTTTCAGGCTTTGTGCGGATGTGTTGGAGGAACGCTTGAGGACAAGCTTCCACTTCAGACGTCTTCTGAATTACCCTCCATCTTGATAGTTGAGGCAGGATCTCTCTTTCTCACCAGAACTCATAGACAACGCCAGATGGCCAGTCACAGAACCTCGGGGATTCTCCCGTTTCAGTTTTCTCTTATAAATATAGCTGAAATGAAAATCTTTTTATTCAAATCTTTTGAATTAAGATTAATTCCAAAACACATTTTCTTTTTTTAAAAAATATTTATTTATTATGTACACAATATTCTGTCTGTGTGTATGTCTTCAGGACAGAAGAGGGCACCAGAGCTCATTACAGATGGTTGTGAGCCACCATGTGGTTGCCAGGAATTGAACTCAGGACCTTTGGAAGAGCAGCCATCTCTCCAGCCCCCAAAACACATTTTCTTAATCTGTACCAGAAAGTAGCAAGCTGTGGCCCCCTGGGCACCACTGAAGTTAGATACCACCTGTTATTCTAAATAATGTTTTCTTGTCAATGAAGCCACACCCATTTACCTATTGCCTGTGGCTGAGAAACCTGAAACACACACTGCTCAGCCCTGTAAGGTGGACAGACTCCTCATCTGGCTCACCTAGCACGGACTGTTTCTCCAGAGTGCAGCTGTTGAGGCCATATTCTACCGACTATGAAGACTTGAGCCAGTTTTCACTGCTCCGCCTCACCCGCTCCTTTATTGAATGATCGTTTTCTCCTCTTCGCTTGTCTTTCTTTTTTTTTCATTAATTTTTTAGAATTTCTTAAAAGAGTACTATTTTTATCTCATTTACACCCTCCCCCATATGCCATTTCTCCCTTTAAATTCCTTCTTCTTCAATTATTATTTCTACCTATATGATGTGTGTGTGTGTGTGTGTGTGTGTGTGTGTGTGTGTGTACAGTCTGATGAGCTCCCTTAGTGTTGCTGATATGTACGTGTTCTTGGGACTGGGTGGCTAACCAATCAGGGGACTCATTCCTTTCTCAGGAGTCATCCATTACCTGGAGCTCTTTACCTAGAAGTGGGGCCTTATTTATTTAGATCATTTTTATCTGATAATCTGATGATTCCCCTTTTTAAATTTCCCCGTATTTTATCTTGTAATGTTTTACTTATACAATTCTTTATAATTTCAGATTCATTTCTTAACAATACACATTTGAAATCGCATCTCACTGGGACACATTTGTTGTTCATTTGCTCTGCTGCTAACAGCCGACATCCCGTAGCATTCTGGGTGAAGCTACAGATGTTTGGGAACCACAGCTCTGTGTTCTTTCAGAACTTCATCCTCCTATACAAAAGACGGGCATGTGGGCTTCTGTACAAGGGCTCTGCTACACTGACTAGGGAACTGGCCGACTCAAACCCATAAAATGACCCAAATGAGGTTATCCACAACTAGCGCCTCAATCCTGGCAATAGAAGCAGCTACATGGGATCAAGGAGACAAATATTAAAGTCCCCAGAACCATCTCTGAACAGGTTTAATCAAAATCTCTGGAAGACCAGCCCAGACACCCTTTGTCTTTAAATCTACGCAAGCAATCCTAACCCATGGCTGGGCTTGAGAACTCCAGGGGCAAACTATCCCAGTGCCCCAGGGAGTGTCCCAGGACTCTGCTGGTATCCTTGACTTCTCCCTCTGGAGAGACGTCTGGATCCTTCCACAGTATGTTCCCCCAGGTGCTTGTCATTGCCCCCACTCTCCAGCGGCTCCACACTTGGTTCACTGTTGCTTATCTTGCTCACTAGAACTCCACAACGGCGAGGCCAGGTCTGAGTCCTGTCTTCCCTTTCAGAATGTAGGGAAGCTTGGGCTCTGGCAAATACTGGACATAGACATGTCCAGTGGTGAACACCATCGATCACAGAGGAGCAATCTGGTCAAGAGTGTGATGGAGAAACTCCCTTTCCTCCCGCCTCCCAGTCTTCTCTACTGAAAATCTCACTGACCTTCATCATGTACCTGGCCGTGACCTAGCGTGGCCATTTGTGGATGCTTCTCAGACATCAAACTAGCCCACGGTCTACTCATGGTTCAAAAGCTCCCATTTTCACAAACGGGAGCAAAACGGACTATGAAAGAGGCAAGGACTTCTCAGAAAACTAGAAAAAGAAGTAAATGTGGGAACATTTGAGCCTTGGGCTGTCAGAGAAGATGGGTAGAACCTCGCAGCTTCCTCCAGACCCAACTTGAACTGGTCTCTTGGCGAATATGGTATTGGAAACACCTTGGGAAGCATAGAGTGGATAAAAAGAATGTGTGTGAACTCTGAAATCAGACAAACCATGGAGATGCCACTAACCACCTTATACCCGTCTCCTTAGGCTGAAACGGGATAACACTAACTGTTATTAAACACTCTCAGACTTATTATCAGGAATATAGCATATGCACTATGTATGCTGCACACAATAGTTCCTAGAGCACAATATAAATTCTCAATACAATACTTTACCTCCTTCTTGCCTGACTAGAGTAGCACAGAATTCTAATCAATATATATCCATTGAGCATTTACTCTGCACCACCTACAGGGCATGAAGTGGACATCTAGCAAACCAGTCTGCTCCCATGTTGGTCAAGAGCTTAGTTACTCCGCAAAAGAATATACAGAAAATGAGGCGTGGTCAGGGCAGCTTCCATAAGAAGTCTTCTTTAAGCTGGCACGCAGAGGTGAGGAGTGAATCTTCACTGTGTCTCATATGGGCCAGAGTCCTCTGCAGTTCTTCCTATCGGGAGACAAAGTCCATTCTGCATACCTAGAATTGGGTCCGCTTTATCGCTTGCTGTAACTGCAGCAGCTCTGAGAAGAGCCGCTTGAAGCCCTTCCGTGTGAAGCACATAGGCCTGCTACTCACATTCAACACAGCCAACAACCTTCCAGCAACCAGATATCCAGTGAGAGCATCCTCCTGAACAACACAGCTATAGCCAGCCTGGCTAAGTCCTACCTAGAACATCCGGACTCAGAATCATGATCCCCATAAGTGGTGGCAACGCTGAGCCATCGAGTGTTAAAAGACTTGTTACGCGGCACTCGGTAGCTGATACACAGCCACACTGCTGCAACATCCTGTGGTGGGAAGGAGCATGGCAGCTTTAGGAAACTGAAATGCCCAGGTGGCACAGGGAAGAAAGCAAAATTATACTGCTGTCACCTAATGTCCCAGAGGCAAGATTGTCTCACCCGTGCCCGTGGATGTGGCTGACCGAATCCCTCCATGGGACTTTGGGGTGTTTCAAAGAAGTGAAGTGCAGACGTAGCTTTAGTACCTGGGGGTAGAACAGACACCTCCAAAGGATGTTTTAAAGATGATTTCAACCACAAATAGGTTCTCGGAGGCCAGTGGGGTGAACCACCCTCACCTGGTAATGCGGTGTTCATGAAGCTCCTGCCCCCTACAGTATTCTGGTCCCTTCTTTGTGGAGTGAGATGAGAGGCTGCTTACCTGACACAAGGCACATGTTTCCCTATTTTAATGTCACATAGTGAAGGGAGCAGCAGACTCACTGAGCGGTCTTGTAAGCCCCATTAGCAAATATATTAACCTAATCAGCCCTGCTACCTCATAGACAGACGGCTGCCAAGCGACCAAGAAACCGATGCTGTGGGCAGCTATTCAGCAACACTAGAACACTCTGATTTGATTTTCTCATCTGAAAAGGAGGGAGAGAGAAAGAAAAAGATGCTTTCTTTCCAATGAGCCTAATTGCTTTGAAGGAGCCGGGGCAATAAAATACAACTGTACTTCCCTCTGTCTGTCTCTCTCGTAATTAGCCACAGACACGGTGCAGGGGAGGCGAACCTGGCATCTGGGAACCAGTTCCTGAGACAAGCAGTACATCTGAGGGGCTCAGTGAAGGTCTCCCACCTACCTCCTTCCCTCAGGCCACAGGAATCTCCACGATGGCTTCTTACAGCTCATTTCCACTGGCGATATTCATGAGTTTACCTGGGACACAAAGCCTCGGCCAGAGTTTTCACCAGCCCCTGTCTATCTCTGCCTTTGGATCAATAATACAATGAAATATAGCAATTAATCTCCCAATTACATTTAAAACAGGGCCCACATTCTTTACAGAGCCCCCAAATGTGCAGGACCAGACTCTTGGCCTTTGTGTCGCACGCCTCTGTTCTGTACTGATGGAAACCCATCACAGGATGCTGCAACGGGGTACCACAACCTGACTGGCTTTAGACAACAGACATGACCCTTAGTTCTAGAGGTCAGAAATGTGCAGTTACCATGGCGGCAGAACCACACTTCTCAAAGCTTCGCCTTTTCTGGTGTCTGTTGGTTGCTGGCAAAATTTGGGGCATCCATTGTCTCAGAATTTCTGGCCAATCTCTCCCTCTCTCCCTTCTCTCCACTTTCTCTGTGTATGTCCCTCTCTCTCTCTGTCTGTCTCTCTCTCTCTCTCTCTCTCTCTCTCTCTCTCTCTCTCTCTGTGTGTGTGTTTGTATGTGTGTGTGTTTGTGTGTGTGTTTCCAGATGTATCTTTTGTATGGTCTCAGCCATTATGTTATATTCCACATTAATCTGCTGCGCCCTTATTCTACTCTGGTGGCATTTACTAAGATTTTATTTGAAATGTTCACAGCCTGAGAAGACATGATCTCGGGAAGCGCTATTCTACCCAGGATACATAGATTCCTTTCTGTTCTAGAACACAAGCCCTTGAACCTCACTCCTACGTCTCCTAGGTAAAGTTCATTGTCCAGCCCCTGACCGAAGCTTCCTTCCTAAGGGTCTTCTCCTTGGCCCAGGAGGAGCACTTCCCCGCGTATCCCCCTGTTACGCCCATCATCCCATCATCCGTTTTGCTATATGACCTTTTCCTTCTTAGCCTTTTCTTTTCCTATTCGCTAGAATACAAGGCAGAGAGCGCCTGTTCCCACTGCTGTTTCTCAGACCCAGGGCCTCATGCACAGCTGGCACTTTCCAAGACAAGGAGTCAAACTGTAGCTCGTGCGTCCCATGTGGAGCTCCTGAAAGCCACAGCACAGGACTACAGTGGTGAATCTGGGGGCACTGAGATGAAACTAGGTATTTCCCTCCTCCTTCCCTCCCCCTCCCTCCTGGCTTACCACTTGCTCCCTGCTGTGATGGGCTGAAACTATGAATTCAGGTACTTTGTCTAAGCAATAAAAATTCTAACCAGCTGATGGCACTATTGAGAGACAGTGGAAATTTTAGGAAGTAGAATTAGGACCCTGACACCCTTCCACCCACCAGGATACAAGTAGTGTCACAGGCCCAAAGCTACAGGGCCAAAAAGCCATGAACAAAAAACATCTGCAACAAAAACAAACCCTTCCTCCGTTTTAAGATATCCCTCAGGTATTTTGTCACAGCAGGAGAAAGATGAGTGACATTGCCCTGTGACAGCGTAGCAATGGTAACAAAGTTGCAAGGGTGGTGGAATCCTGGGTCCCTGTTGACCCCTTGGGGACACATGGCAGAGAAACACATCTTTCTCTTACACCACTGTATTTGTAGAGTCTTCCAGAAATGGTAAGCAATATTTACTTTAACTTCTATAGAAATGATTTCTGGGTCTCTGCCTTTTTTTCTTCCTCCTTCACAAGCTAAATTAAAAGTAAGAGGCAAAGTGGGAAGTTCAGGTTGTTTTTGGCATCCTCCAGTCCTTTGAAATGCATTCTGGGAAGCTGTCCAGGTTCCATGGTCCTCTAAGCAGGCAGGAACAGAAAAGGCAGAGGAGGCCTGATCTGGCCAAGGTGGAGGGAGATAAGAAGACTATCTTCAGGGTCAGTTAGCAGTTTACTTGGTTCAGGGCCTTGCAAGGAGAGGGGATTGCATTTGAGTCAGGTGCTAATGATGCTTTTCCCATGAAGCACCATGTCACTTTTGCAGCAAGCCTCTATGAGAGGGAAAAACAAAACAAAACAATACCAGAAACAGAAAGTGACTGCCTCTGCTAGAGAAGGTCCTCCCTGGCTTGGGTTTTCCATCAAAGCTCTCCAGACCACCACAAACTGTTATATTGTAACTGCCCATCCTCTGTCAGACTGGCTGGCTGGGAGGCTTCCCTCAGACTGGCTGGCTGGGAGGCTTCCCTCAGACTGGATGGCTGGCAGGCAGTCTCCATTTCCAGCAGGGCTACTGAACAAAGGTGTATGGGTTGGACTCCTGCCAGGGCTAACCACAGAGCCTCTGACACAACACAGCTCCCAGTGGGCTGTGTCCATCCACTGCCTTCCTGGGTCTGGCATTGCTGCTACACAGACAGCTCTTCTCAAAAACCCATGAGGTAGTTTGTTTTCTGGCCTGCCTCCATGCTGGTGACAGGCCCATGTGTGAGCTTCAGCTAAAGCAACTGAAGGGAAAGGCTCTGTCCTACACCCTGCACCGACCTCCTACTTCACTTCCTCTTCCCGGATGAGCTAAAGTCCATCGGTGAGGCTTCGGATGCTGTGGTAGTTGACGGTATCAAGGAAGTTTTGCTCTTCATTGAATAATTATTTTCCTCCACATGACATTAAACTTCTCCAGAAAGAAAGAAAAGAGAAAGAAAGCAACTTGGAAAGAAAAGTTCTTGTTTGCTTCTCTACCACTGGGCCCTGAGTTCATCCCCAAGACTGACAATATTCACAGCCAGAGCAAAGGTGGAGGCCAGAAGAAGGGCTTGCTGGGTTGCCTTGGTCTCTGGCTCCATCATCTCTGGAACTTGCCTCAGCTCCCTCATTGAGATGAGACTTGTGGAGCTGAGCAGCTTCTATCATTCCAGAAAAAACAAAAACAAAATGAAGAGGTCTAGATGAGCCAGTGTCTAGCCACCCCTGTGTGTGGGTGAACTCAACTGAGATCAGAAGAACCTCCCACCTCATGTAAGTCACTGAGTTCTCCTCAGAACGGATGCTGAGCCCGGGGATTTCTGAGCTGTGAGGAGTGTCGCACGGTGACAGATAACAGACATGGTTCTAAAAGGAACCCCGAGTTTCCGAGGTGGCCCCTCCTCACTGCCACTCCTGGCATCTGTGTGTGGATGACAGACCTGTCCACCGCTGACTACTTTCCTACTTCTGTATCCTGTTTTGTTTCAGTAGTTTTAAGAAAAGGACAAGATTTTCCCGAGTGCTTTGCCTGTCTTCGTTTAGTAATTCGCAATTATCGACATCTATGCTGAGTGTCTACTGTGAGCTGCAAGCACCACAGAGGTTGTCTCTGCAGTGTATGGTCTGGCTGGCTCACACTCAGAGTGACACACTTTCAAACTAGTAAACTATTATTGCAGTCTTGATGTGATGGTGTTTTATGAAAGCCAGAAAACTCTCTCCACGGGCTCATCTCCTCCCTGTGGGTTCTCAGACACCAAAGCTCCGGTGTTGCCCCGTGCTTTCAAAGGGGCAGAATGGAGGGGAGGGTGGGATTTGAGCTTTATTAAAAAAATTTCTCCTCTCGTCACCTCTGTTCCTCCTGCTCTGTATCCTGCTGCTTGATACCAAACCAATAACCCAAATCAGGAAATTGCCAAAGCTAGGATATCACGAAGTAATGTATTCAGGCTGCCTTTGGGTGAGCATTTTACCCGCGTGGACAGCAGGCTGTGTGCACTCCAGTGAAGATGTAAGCAGATTAAACAGTGACTTTTATCCCATGCCTCCTATAATAGTCCTCAGAAGAACAATTGTCACCTAGAGACCTTTGCTTTCTTCCTTTTTTCCTCCTTTTATTTCTTTCTTCCTTGTTTCTTTTTATGCTTTTATTAAGAGATGTAGATCAGGCTAGTCTGAAACTTACGATTCTCCTCCCTAAGTTTCCAGAGTGCTGGACTCAGGTGTAAACACACCTGGCATAGCTATCTCTTGGGAGAAAGAAGTAGCTACAATTTTTTGAGTACCTACTATGGCTAGGTAATGCTTTAGCCTTCTCTTCCAGGATCATTTTAAAGGCGTAGGATGGAGAAGCATGGCTCTTTCTGTGTGGTAGGTAAACAGAGGAAACTGGGCCCTCCGGCTGTCGAGTCACCCCCCCCCTCCGCAGCCCATAAGCTGCAGAGCAGGAAATGGTATGTGAGCCCCCGCCCCACACGTCCTTTCAGCTGTGATATGGCTTTAACTACCACGAGGAATATATTTTTCAGCAAACATCAAAGATACATGTGTTGGTTGCCTAGGGAAGGGATTTGGAGAGACACAGCTAAAGGGGGCTGTTTTGTTCAGTAATGAAAATGATCTAAAACTGATTGTGGTAATAGTTGCATTTCTGAGGGCATATAGTAAAAATCGCCGAATTACGAGGGGAAATGCATCCTGGGAAAATGATGGCATGTGAAAATGGGTGCTCTGAGGCACCAATTATGTGTTTGCATTTGGGGTTTGGTATTAGAGACAGTGGCATAAACAAATACTCTAAAGGAAGAACGTGCTGGGAGGCCTGCCCGCCCACAGACACACACTAACAGGCCCACGTCCTTAGGGGTGGGAGACATTTGCAGCTGGCATCTCCAGTGATTCAGAGTTAAGTCCTTATGTCCCTGCTGGTCTCAGCCCTGAGCCTGCTGAGCCCTAAGGCAACCCCAGGTTATCATGAGAGGGATAGGGACAGGGTCCCAATGCTCTTACCTGTGAACTTGCTTCTAAAGCTTCCTCCACCACCGCTAACAGTTATCTCTGAAGAGCTGAACAGAGACCTTTGGCCTCTTCTATGCATCCTCTGGACGTACTGTATCCCAGGCCCTGCACTAAGACATTGGCTTGCACTGCCTCATACAGTTACTCCCACAACCCGTGGAGAGTGGATACGCTGATTGCCTCTGTCTTAGCAACGGCAGAAACAGTACAGGGCAGGTCAATGGTTGAAGACACAAAGGCAGGGAAAAGCAGGATCTACAGGGATTTTGCTGTCACAGTTACAATTTCTTACCCAAACTCTCCAGGAGAGACCAAGCTCCTACCTTCTTCACCAAGTTCTCCCTATGTTCTAAAAGTGGGCCCCCAACAGTATCTGAGCAACCAGTTGTTAAGATGCTAACTGCTCCACCTTAAAATCAGAGAGCTAATATCAAGGCTGTTTGGGAAATGAGCCAACCAAAGTTTAACAGCTTCTCGTGCCGAAGAACTCTTCAGAGCCGCAAGCCTTCCTCATTTGATGGTAATAGCAAAATAACACCAGTAATCACCAGCAGGCAATTACCGCTTTCTGTGCCAGGGACTATGACATGTGTTTAAAGCATTATTCCATTTTTACAGCCATCTAGGAAGTATCTGGTGTGATTATCTCCATTTTGCAGGTCAGAAAATCAGAGTTTAGAATTTACAGACCTGCTACTTTGAATACGCCTATCAAGTCTCATTTCAGTAGGGTCAGGTCTGGTTAGCACTTGGATGGAAGAAAACGCAGACCGAGGAGTTGAAGGACTGCCTGACGGTACCCAGGACTGGGCCTCCTGTGTGTCTGAGGCTAAGCCTGTCACCCAGCTTGTCTCTTCCTTATAAGAAGAGCAAGAGTACAAACCTCCAGTCTTGTTGTCACATTTTCTCTATAAGTTGAATTGATGACAACTGCCTCCACACACAATGCAAAATAAATATAGGTGAGCTAAGTAGGACAGGGGCAGGGGAAGGGCCTCCGGTGTGAGCAGAAAACAGCTTTCACTTTGACATGGCCTGAAATACTGTCTAAAGGCATCAGACCGCAGCAGAAGGATAAAGGCCAGGATGCAGATCGCCTACCCAGGGCTGTCACAGGACCCTAATAGCTTTAGTTTTCACAGGCAGAAGAAGGCGGGACATGTCTCTCAAATTAGTAGGTCTGTTGTGTTTCAAATTGTTTGCATTTCTAAAAATGGGATTTGACATGAGAACAATTATTATCCAATGCAGGACCCAAAATCTGCCTCTCTCAAGTCAACAGCCTGGTAGCCAGGGGATTCTCATTAAACATGGGCACATCTTCCCAGGGTGGGACTATTGTGTCCCCAGATTCCAACCCAAATTAGTTTTGAACTCTGGAGCTTTTGTCAAATTTCTTCTTCGTTTCTTTCTTAAGTCTTGGGAAGGTGTTCCATGTCTTCATTCAAGGCTGTTTGTCTCCCAACAAGATGTCTGTCCAGATGTTATGAATAACTCAACTCCTGGAGCTTCACCCAAGACCTAGTAAATCAAACGCTCCCGAGCAGTGGGGTGCTCACATTCTTCTGATGAGTAACTATTTATGCCTGTCATCCTCCACTCCATTTTCTTCTCTCTCTCCTATGCCAGTGGAACAAGATCGGTGGTCAAGAGCATCCTAATTGGTGGCCTAACCCCAGTCCAACTTTCCATAGTCTAGTTCCCACTGAGAAGTCAGAGGGATCTTTTAAGAAGGTGAAAATGACACGCAGGTTCCTGGTGGAGTTTGCATTGTCTATGTCCAGCTCTTACTCTGTTGACGATCAGTCAAGAGCTCCACCCCCCCTCTTTGGGAACAGCTGCTCCTTCCCCACTGTGGGATCCAGTCAGGAATGAAGAGCAATGAGAGCAATGCTCATGGTTGGTTGTGACACAGCTTTTCCTGCCCTCCACCCCCTGGGGAACAACTTACCATGGGCATCAACCAGACATGCTCTCAAGTTACAGTACCACCTTTAGTGACCAGATCTCTTTAGATGAGTGTGGCCCTTCCTCACTTGGACATTCACGACCTAGTTCCAGATGGATATGACAACACAGCAGCACAACGAATGTGAAGGGCCAGAACTCTGCCACATAGTAAGAAATGAGTGTATCGATCATAGCCACCACTTGACCAAGTCACCCAACTAGTTAAGTCAAAGACTCAACCCAAAAACTTCCTTAGTCCCACTGCTCACTCTGCTGGGAAAGTTGAAGACAAATTCTATTCCATAAAAATCTAGTTCCTCAGACTTGACTGTGTTCATCTCTCCATGAGGACTGTGTGCCCCCCCTTGTACCACCAGCTATACTTCCAGGGTTAACTGATCTTGTATTTTGTTTCTGCCATCTCGCTTTTGTAGTCCTCTTTGATGAGTTTGCCTTTCCTGAGATGTGTCTGATTGAGGAATTTCCTTAAAACAACTAATAATGGGACGTGAGGGAAAAACAGCACATGGCCCAACGACTGCCCTAAGCATGGACGCCACACCCAAGTGCACACACATGTGCGCGCACACGCTACAAGACATACTGCTGCACTAGAGATTATACAGACTCATAGGCACCAATCAGAGAAGACACACATGTAACTGGGTCACATAGAAACACTGGGACTCTCCGGCCCTTCATGATTTAATGCTGAGTTTGACAACACCTGGACAAAGAGCCAGAAAAAGCAATACGGTACCTTTCGGTGACTTAAGCGTCGCCACTGCCCAGTCACCATCAGAATTTCCTAAAAAAAAAAAATAACAATCGAGAAATGCTGATCTGGTTGTGCAGAAGAGCTTGCTTGTGGTGCCCTCATACCCAGGTGGTATTTTCTATCTCAGCTAGCAGCTTCCAAGGAGTCTGGCCCCAGGGGACCAAGGGAACAAGGAAGGGAGCCAGTGTGAACTTGCAGTAGGTATGCACCTGTTGCTACAAGACATAACAAGATGTCAAGAGACATAGCCTGAACATCCCAGGCAAGAGCAGCAGAGAAAGGGTTATCAAACAGTACTCTGGTTACAAATTTTGATTCTCTATGAGAGGCTGGTTTCTCTACTGTGTACATAAGTGGACAGATACAAAATTTGCATCCCGTTTGCTGCAGACATTCTTCTGAAAGAGGGTATGCCGCTGTTAAGTCATGCTCCAAGCCCAAGGTTAGAGCATGAACCTTCTGCCCGTAGTTTTAAATGCTGCATTGTGTACAGCCTGCCTTACCATGATGCCTAACTCTGAAAGACTGTGTTGAAAGAGTGAGTGAATTCGCTTTGCTCCAGAGTCACTTCTCCTGAAGTAGGAAACTCCCCAGCGTTGTGGGGATGGATCCAGCCAATGGCCTCTTAGAGACAGCCCATCAGGGCAAGGTCTGAGGTACCATAAACACAGAAAGGGAGATGCTGGCCCTTCCTTCCGCTTGGTTGGTGGTCGGAGTTCGGTTTGCAACCCCAGTGCCCACAAACCAGAGGAACACGGCAGCTTTCTATTTTTATCCCCAATAAACATTTGTTACCTTTTATTACGAGATCTTATGACCAGAATGATTATAGAGCCGCCCTGGTGTGCCAAAGAACTTTCAGACTACACGGACCCCTTGGGGATTTGAACCCTGTCCTCTCTTCCCTCAAACAGAGAGGAACTTAAAGGGATAGGACGGTGAGTTAGAGCACAGTGCCCTGCCTGCTATGCTACGCCATGTCTTCTCCTCTCAACCAGGCTCACCTGGAAATAGGCCTAGGGCCCCAGATCTTTTTTCGCTCATGGACACCAGTATGACCAACCCCTAAGTCACAGGCTCCAAGGAATACATCCCCCTCTTTAATCTAATTTCTCAGTTTGCCTCTAAGGCAGGACCCAGTCTTTTGTCACCTTTCCCTAGCTTCAGGTCAGGCCATGGACTGACCAGGCAGCAACACATTTGCTTCTAAAAATCCATTAAAAATGAGTGCACTTAATAAGACGATGGTGCACGGTACTGCAGGTACGACAGACCTCACTACACTGGGGCACCAGTTGACATTAGAGGAATATTCGGGGATGAAAACTGATCATTAAAAGGGAATGGATCTTTTAAGAACAAACAAGGAGAGTAGGAAGGGAAGAGATAAGAGGGAAGGTTGGGTGTGCTGAATTGTTTCTTACTTCATTGGGATGGAGTTACTCCACTGCAATGATTTCTTAGTAACCGCTACTGCAAAAGTAGCAGCTGGGCTATTTGCTGTTTGAAATTTCACCTCAGAGAGACTGTATTCCAAGTACCTTAGAGTTCTGTTGCATTCAGCATCGTGGGAAAGTTTTTAGTGTCACAGCAAACACTGACAGCTTGGTGAAGCTTGT
>JAQHUG010000211.1:1264165-1293309 GCA_028555095.1 Dicrostonyx torquatus
TGCTATTTGGTTTCTCTAGGCTTGTGAGCTATAAGCTTAATGTCCTGAACCCAGGTTTCTTAATTAAGACGTGGGCACACACTGAGAATCCAGGCCCTTAACTAAGATGTGGGCACACATAAATACTTGTTCATGGACTGAGTTAAGAGAAATGAGCAAGATTGAGGTCCCAGTTTAGAAAAAAAAAGTTTGAAGCTCTAAAGATTAAAAGACAGGAGGCATGTGTTTATAAGGGCAAAAGAGAGGGTGGGGAAGAGAAGAACTAAGGAAGGGAGAAGGAGAGGAGAGAAGTGAAAGTAGGGAGGGAAGAGGTGGAGAGTGAAGAGAGAGAGGAGGAAGGAAATGTTCCAATATGAACTCTCCAACCACCAGGAGCGTTTTCATCTGTGTAGGTTTGTGCACTAGCTCGTGGAATTCAGAAAGTCTGCCATTAGGACCATTTCATAAATGAGGAAAGGATCAGAGAGAGAAAGTGATCCATGCAGACTCTCACAGTGTTTCAGCCTTAACACAAGCATGTATCTGTGTGCTCACACAGACATAAGAACAGCCATGATGTTCTAGTTGCTGCTGATGGTAGTGTCTATTCTCTGTAGACAAAGATCACAATCCCTCCTGTCAACACCCTGGTTATTTTCCAGACCCGTGGTCCAGGAATTCTCTTATCATTCATTACACATTCAGCTGCCTGGCCTCCTTACTGTATTCCAAATGTCCCTTGTTCTACACTCACTTGGAATGGGCAAGAGCCATGTTCTCTTTTGAAAAGGCCTCCATTCATCCGCTCACCTTGCTTCTGAGCACCCGCTTTCTCATGCCGGCTTTGTAGAGCTGTTCTCCACCCTCTTTGACGCTGCCTAAGTCATCCATCTGTTACATCCATCTCATTTGCTGCCGCTGTGACTTCTGGGTGCAAGGACACCCCCATTACACCAGGAATCTCAAGAGTCCTCGTATGTAATCCCCTCACACCCCGACCTCCTGTACCTGTCACAGCTTTCTCACAGTGGCGAACCAATGAACCAGTGGCTGCACACGCTCAGAAGCCTATAGCTTTAAACACGTGCACAAGAATTCTGCATGAGATTTTCCACACCAGTCAAAGACACAGAGAAACCCAGGAAATCCCTAAGCGAACCAAGCAGTCCTGGGCTAGGAACAGCATGGGCTTCCACCCAGAGCTACCTTCCACCATCATTAGCCTTGGCGGAGCCTGGGAAGCACAGCGCAGAGGCCGTGCTGCTCTCTAGCTGCTGGCCCATGCTGCACACCATTGTGCTTGACACCGACGTGTTCTCCATTCTCTGTCTCCTTTGAAAGTGACATATCAACGGCTTTGAGTTTCCGTATGCTCCTCAGTCACGCGTTTCCCTCCGAATTTCTCATTAAGGGTTCCTCATGAAAATGGCCATAAGAGAAGAATTTAATGGGATTGTAAGTTTTTAAAGCTCTTTTTCCCTAATTAATACCCCGGAGGGGGAGTTTTTTCTAACATAATGGCCTTTCAGTGTTAAAAGGGCTTAATGTTATGGTAAAATCTGTTCCCGTTCTGGCTTGCTGACCCAGCTGACAGCATGAAAAGGGAGCAGATCTGTCCTGCTTGAGCTTCTGCTGCCACAAATGGTGTTGTTTTCGGTATTTTCATAATGAACTAATCAGCTACTTATTCACTAATTGTATCTACATTAAAAACGTACTACCCTGAAAGGGGATGCACTGTAATTGACCTTCTAACCAGAGTGGGAGGGGCGAGAAGCACGTGGCGAGCTGGAGGCAGAGGAGCTAGCAGCATGAGGAGGGTATTTTTCTCTTCTCTGAAGCAGGTGTGAGGTCCTCTGTCAGGTCACCATATGTAGAGATGGAAATCCAAATGCAAGGAACTGCTGCTGCTTTGCTGACATCTGTGGCTGTAGGCTTGCGATAATTACCTAGATGACTGTAATGATGGCAGTCAGTCACTGAGCCCTGCGTCCCAGACACTAGGCCTGCATCATCACGGATGTTTGTATCGACTCCGTGCGGCGGCCGTGAATGCCCATTCTTACTGACAAGGTGGGCTCAGACAGGGAGGTGGAGCTTGCCCAACACCGCACACCCACTTCTGACATCCATGTTCCCATCTTAGACTTTAGTTTGCAAAGAAGTGATAGAAGAATAGGAAAAGAGATGCCCGTGGAATCCGGAGCAGAGGTCTTTCTCTGCTTCCTGCACAGCCTAGTCCAGGGTTCCGCTCTAGGAAGTGCAAGCTCTGTGGTTTACTGTAACCAAGGCCCATTGGGAAGATTGCATTCCCCAGCTTCTTTAACCTATACCCACTGGGACCCTGTGACTACATGTTGGTCACTAAGGTATGGGGAGAAGAGACTAAAAACCATTCTCATGCTACTAAGGCTTGGATGCTTGGCTATAAGATAGACGTGGTATGCCTAATGAATGGAAGACTTTGTATAAGAAATGAAGTTTTATTGTGTTAAACTGTTGGATAGGCAAGTTTGTTCGTCTCTGCTGTCCTAGCCCAAGAAGGAAACCCTGCCAGCTCTGTGTCTCTCTGTTCTACATTCATTATTAAGCACCCTTCATGTACAAAGTATCAGAGATGCAATGAGCATGAAGACATACATGGTCCCAAACCTCAGCAAGTCTAGTGGGAGAATAGATAAGATAAATAACTAGACAACGAATTTAAAAAAATCAGATAATTACAACACTGGCCTTTTCCATGTAGGAAACCAACAGTGTTTGGGGAAAGGGCTCTTTAAAGCATGGCTCTCTTAAAATTCATATTATTCAGGGTGACAAGGCCAACTGATGAAGATAAGACTGAGAGTTCTCTTGTGATCCTCACAGATAGTACAGGAGGGTTGTCATGCCATGTCACAGGGGCTCATGTGGGAAAGCATCAAGGGCAATTAGAAGCAGAAATGTGGAGAACTGGGAATAGCGTTTGTTCACATTCCCAAGGAAGAAACAGGCAAGACAGGACTGAGGGGTTTAGGACCGACTAACTAGTTGAGTCATTTAGTGAGTGATGATGATGCACAGCGGTGCCCCAAGTGTGCCTGGCACTGGGGCGTTGAGAGCAGAGCCCAACTGGTTCGCATATGCAAGGCTTCTTTGATACTTTACTATCAACACAAATGAACTGCCCATGGTGTTGACAGTCCCTTCAGGGTCAACAGGTCAAAGCATTGAAACCGGAAAAGGTAGTTATTACCAGCATGTAAGCTGAAGCCTGAAAAACGAGAATCCAGTCGCCACGGAAAGAACAATGCTCAATACACATAGATCAACACTGCAGGCTAAGAAATCAAACAGAGAAGCAGTTACTGAAAATGAGAAGGAACATGAGAGGGGAGTGTTCTAAGAAGCAGGACAGATAATTGCACCAATGGCTGCAGAGGACAACAGAGAAAAGGAAGGCAAGATGGAAATCTAATCCTGGGTGGTCTAGCCGCTATCTCCCTTTGTGTCTCCTCTCTGTTAGCAAGCAGGCCCCTTGTTCAGAATCTGAAGGCCTCTTGTAGCTTCTTACCGTCACACCCCATGATCCGTTGCCTTCGCTTTTGGCAATATCTCTGCAATACTTGGGGGGAAGTGCCAGAGACAGAACACTCAGACAAAGCAGATAGAAATATGGTCCTCGGGACTGGGAAGATTGTTAGCTGTGGGTCACTTGCCTTGCAAGCATGAAGAACTGAGTTCAGATCCCCAGAACCTACATAATGAAAGGCAGGTGTGAGCATGCATGCTTGTAATCCCTGAGCTGGGAAGCAGAAAGAGTGGATCCTGGAACCCACTGACCAGTTTATTCTACTTGGCAAAAGCCAAGGCAGTGAGAGACTCTTTCCAAAAAGAAAAAAAAAAGGAGTTTTACACACACAAAGAGAGCCTACCTGTGGAGGAAAAGGGATAACAGAGTAGATAATTATGAGTCTTGAGGCTCTGGACAAAAATAATGCAAGATAAGAGAGAGAAAGTTTAGAGAAAATAGGGGAAAGGGCTTTTTTCAGCAATTTTGCCTGGTTGGCTTTGCTAAAAAGCAGAAAATTGACCCTAAGTTGAAAGAGCTATGCTAAGACAGACAGGAAGAACAGACCGTGAGCAGATCCGTTGTGAGAAGGCTCAGGTGTGAAGGGGATCCAGACGGGCCTGGGACGGAGTGTCCTCAACTACGTGTCACTGTGCCTGTGCCCCTGCATTTCTGAGCTCACGGTTTCTTATATCTGGGCACTCTGAGCAATCAAGACGAAGAGGAGAGAGAGCTCCTGCGCATGTTCTTCCAGCCATCCAGGAAATGGGAAGTAATAAAACTGACATTGACCGAATCAGGGAACACAGACACAAAATCCTGAGGGCAGTCTCCTGCAAACACAAGGTATTGACAAATCATAGCTATCATGATGAGGACGACTTCCCATAGAGAAGCCGGTGGCTGGGGAATCATCGGCTCAGTCTGATAATACCTACTATTTTCTTAGAGGTTGTACTGAGCCTACCACATGGAATCAATACAGCTCTGGGGCCCTGGTTTAACAGCATCCCACAGGGTTTATATATATATAAAGATTTGTTGACATGATTTATTGAGGGTTTTTTTTTTACAAAGGTTTGCTGACATGATTTATTGGAAACCATATCCATTGACATTTTAACTACTCATTAACCCCCAACAACCTCTGTAAATTTATCTTAATTCGCAGCAGAAAGGACTTTGCTCGCCAGTCGGCATGTTGCAGAGGGTCTCCTGGATGCCTGTCTGTGGAACTGGGAATGTGTGAAGAACCGTGAGTTATAACTAAAGAAGAGGGGGGGAAGACCCTGGGAAGTGTTGCTTTCATTCACTCTCTCTGAGACCAGCAGACACTTCAGCCTGAGTTTCCTGGCATATTATATGACTTTGCATAGGCTATTTCTGAACCCTGTCTTGTCCATGGTTATTGTCCCATTCACCACCATCTGCATCACTATTTATTAGACAACAACATCCAGGGGTGGCATCGCTACCTCTGTCTTCTTATTTCTGTATTTCTTAGCAGCAATACCCACAGCACTGCAGAACCGCCATGCTACTACCTAACAGCCAGAATTTTCCCTGCTAAATTAAGACATTGAAAGCAGAGTACCCTATGTCCTCTGAATATACATTGTGCTTGTGTAGCTTGCTGTTCCTATAGAAGAATTCTTACCAGTGGAAACAGGGGTTGTGTCTGACTCTTTTGCCTGCTTTTGGGACCCTTTATCTCCTACCGGGTTGCCTTGTCCAGCCTTAATATGAGGGGACATGCCTAGTTTTATTATAATTTGACATGCCATGTTGGGTTGATATCCCTGGGAGGCCTGCCCTTTTCTAAAGGAAAAGGAGCAGGACTGGATTTGAAGAAGAAGGATGGGGCGGGGGACCACTGTTGAAATGCAATATATGAGAGAAGAATAAATTTTACAAAATAAAATGTAGAGTCCATTTTCCTATGTCTTGCTTGACAGCTTCTCTCCCTTACCCCAGAGCCACCCGGAAGCTGACACTAAGTTGTTATGTCAAGAGGGGCTGCCGAGCATAGGTCATGACCCCAGGCTGTGAAGTCTGCTTGTCTTACCCTACTTCTGTTGATTTATGGGTGACCTGACCAAGTCATGCAATGAAACAAAACTCAAAACAATTTAGGATAATACCTACTATGAAGCATGTATTCAACAGATAGTAATGTTTCCATGACTGTGTTGTTCCTCTTCAGATGTGCTTAAGGAGCATAGCACAGTGCTTGAAGTGTGGTAGACATGCGTTTGGGGAGCCATACAAGGCTGAGCAAAGAGCCAGCAGGAAGGATGACATAATAATTCCCAGAGCTCAGCCAGGAAAGATCATGCATCGCTCTTGCTAACACGGCTGGCCAACCCAGGAAGATCCTGCCTTGTGATAAGGAAAAATTATCCTTAGCATAAATGTTATTAAGGTCTTCACCAATAATGCCTTCAAGCAGTTCCTGAAAGGATAAAACTATCTCTAGGCAACTTGATTGCATCCTAGAAAAAAAAAAGCTAAAATATTCATGAAAAAAAGCAAGCAACAATCCCTGAATGCCCAAGGTCAATGTAAAATGGCTGCCGCTCAATAAAAATTACCAAGCACGCAAAGGAGCAGTGAAAACTTCTCATATAACATAAAAGTCCATCAACCGAAGCCCTAAGAAGACGCAGGTGGCAGAATCAGGAAGCAAAGACATTAAACCGTTGATTATAACTGAATCCTCTATGTTCAAAACTAGAGGAAATACTTGGCATCACAGGTGACGGTGGATTAAAGAGCTTAAACCCAGGCAGTGGTGGCGCACACCTTTAATCCCAGCTCTTGGGAGGCAGAGGTGGGCGAATCTCTGTGTTCGAGTACAGCCTTGTCTACAGAGTGAGTTCCAGGACAGTTAGAGCTACACAGAGAAGCCCTGTGTTGAAAATCAAAACAAAAACAAGTTCAAGACAGGATTAAAATCTAAAATGCATAAAATAATCAAATCTGAAGTTTATCAAAGATTACACAATGAAGGAGAAAATAAATACTGATGAACTGAAAAATATAGTAAGATAATTAAAGCAAAACAATAAAGACCAGACTATGTAGCCCAACAAGAACTCTCTGGCCTAGTCTCCTATGGGGGGGGTGACATTATTGATTGAGTTGCTGTGTGTGCGCCTGACGCACTTGGAAGAGACAGTTCTCTCCTTCCACCATGTGAGCTGATGAGGATCCGTCTCAAGGCATCATACATGGTGGCAGCCATCTTTGCCTTTTTAGTCCTCTTCCCATCCCATAAAAGTGATTTTTTTAAAAAATAAAAGACTGAAAAATAGGAAAACAGTACTACGGAGCTTTGGAAATACTAAGTGTCCTGATATGTGTACAATCGGAATCTCTGGGGAGAAACAGGAAGGAGGAAATAGAAAATACCTGAATAAATAAATAAATAAATAAATAAATACTGGTGAGCTATTTTCAGAATATTACAGAAACCTATACACTCTGATCCAAGAAGACTAACATACAAATACCAGAGACATAAGAAAATAAAACTACACAGAAGTAAACCAAAATCAAATTGTTGAAAAACAATGATATAGACAAACACCTTAAAAATAGCCACAGAAGCTTCAGAGAGCTATCAATGATGCTAACATGTTCATATCACGCAGAATCACACACAGAAACAGATAACAAGGAAGTATTTGCTCATGTCATACAGCGAGCATGCCGAGAGCCAGTTATGGTGGTGTGCTCCTGTAACCAATCATACAGCGAGCATGCCGAGAGCCAGTTATGGTGGTGTGCTCCTGTAATCCAGTCATACAGCGAGCATGCCGAGAGCCAGTTATGGTGGTGTGCTCCTGTAATCCAAGCTCTTGGGAGATGAAGGCGAAAGGATCGAGAGTTAAGAATAGTGTGGACTGGCCGGGCGGTGGTGGCACACGCCTTTAATCCCAGCACTTGGAAGGCAGAAGCAGGCGGATCTCTGTGAGTTCGAGACCAGCCTGGTCTACAAGAGCTAGTTCCAGGACAGGCTCCAAAGCCACAGAGAAACCCTGTCTCGAAAAACCAAAAAAAAAAAAAAAAAAGAATAGTGTGGACTGTAAAAGACCTTGTCAAGAAAGGGAGGGAGAGAGAGAGAAAAAGAAAGAGAGAGAGAGAGAGAGAGAGAGAGAGAGGAAAAAGGAAGAAAAAAGGAACTACAGCCCCCATGAATTAAATACAGATATAGAGTTTAAAACTGAAAATACAGTTGTAAAAACAAAACTATAAACCAAAGCAGGGAAAGCTGAGTTTAAATGGAGGCTGTGTTTTGTACTGGAGAGAAGCGGACACGGCACAGCATAGCAAGATGCGTAGGCTGCACTTGCTCAGAACATGCACAGTGATCGGCAGCGTAAACGCCGGTCTAGAAGACCTCCGTGAATGAATTCAGCTGCCACCCACAGAAACATTTAGAGGTAACAAATCCTTTCCACCATCAAAGAGGAGACTGCTTCACATCTTAACTATAAGAAGACAGCTTGCGCCGATCACAAAATCAGACAGAAGAAAAACGGTGGGAAAACTACAGACTTCAAAGGTGTATCACGACAAAGATTGGCCATCCCATAGGCTCACGGTCGGTGTCTCATATGGCATTCAGGACAGTTCTTAGCACCAGCAGTATAACAGGCAGCTCTAAATCATGAGTCTACTGGATGCAGGGGAAAAACATTGAATAAAGTCCAACATCTACCACTGGTAAACTGGCAATGAAGTGACGCACAGGGGAGAGCCCCTTCTAACTCATTTCGGACATTAGTGACTTTTACAGATGCCCCATCCGTCCATGTACATCCATGTCCAGAAATGGGAGGTGTGTGTGTCCTGTCTGTTCTGGTCCAGGAGAGCTTCAATACAAAAAAAGAGAAGTGGTAGGGCAGCATATTTGAAAAGAAAAAAATGTTTATTGTTTTCTGTTTTTTGAGACAAGGTCTCTCTTTGTCGTTCTGAATGTCCTGGAGTTTGCTCTGTTGACCAGTTCTGTAGTCTCGAATTTGCAGAGATCCACTTGCCTCTGCCTCACACGTGCCCAGTGAAAAGAAAACCTTAAATTGCCAATGGGCAAGCAAGATCATTACCTATACAGAAAAATCCTTTGGAGTCTATTTTTAAATAGCAATCATTTCTTTAGAATTTACCTAAAACTAACAATTACTACTAGTAACTGATTTTCACAAGGTCATAGGACATAAGATCAATACACAAAGATCGATTGCTGTTCTATAGACTAGTAATGAGCTGATAGAGTGGAAAGGCGGGAGAACATTTACAACAGCATCCCAGATACTGAGGGGTAAATCTGACAGTCTGGAAAAAGTATCTACTGAAGCCGCAAACCCCCAGGTGTAGGGGTTGTGCTGTGGCTGTGTCAGTTGGGGGCGGGCACCCCATTACAGTGGTTCCCTGCACTGTGACCGGCAGTCACTTTCTCTCCTGGGCTCCACTGCGAAAGGAAGCCTCTCTGATGCGGCTGCGGCTAGTGCTCTGTGGGTATAAAGGTGAGTGTTTGGAATGCAGCTAGAGACAACACTGGCTTGCCAAGTGGTGCTGATGGGCTCTCCAGGGCCTCAGCAGGCACACGTATGGTGGATGGGGCGTCACACCTAGACGAAGAGCTACAGGCAGTTAACAGCTGCTGAGCGACGAAGAATCAGTCAGCCTTCCCCAGAGGTAAGTCCCCTAATCAGTTACCAAGTGGTCAGTCCTAAAAACACATACATGTGAAGAACACTAAATGGAGCTTCTGCAGGCTGTACTTATGTATTTATTCATATATACATATATCTGCAACAACAATAATGAAAGGAAAAGAGACTGTGGACCTAAGCGAAAGCTAGGTGGGGAGACACAGGAGAGATGGGAGAGGGAGAATTTTCTAATATAGTACACACATTTAAAGTTTAAATTTCTAATTAATTGGTTAAAAATACAAAACCTTATCGAGAGATACTTTTAAATTCCTAAGTTAAATGTTTAGATATTCATAAATAGATCCAGAATTTATTAAGCTGTCAATAATCCTCCAAGCTGATCTATAAATTTAGTGATGTCAGAATCTAAAGATGCTCTCTTCTGGCTTCCATGGGCACCCCTACATGCGTGGCAAATGCTCTCTCTCTCAACACACATGCACACAAATAAATATTTTTAGTTAATTTTTTTATTTCTTTCATATACCAACCATAGTTTCCCCTCCCTCCTAAATATGTTTTTAAAATAAAATTAATGAAGACATTTTAAAAATGGCAATAGCCAAAGAAGTTTGCAAAGTAGAATATAGTTGGTTTGAAGATATTAAGAAACATCCCCGAGAAAGAATGAAGATTTGTTCGTCCCTTAAAACACCGAGGTTTCTTGGGCCTAGGTGGGTCCCCCCAATCTTTACTGCGACCTCAAATGTTAGACGTCATGAACTTTCAGAGACAAGAAAATGGAGGTGACTTGCTCACTCTTCCCAGGCTCTCAAGCGAACATGCCCTTTGTATAAAAGGCGCTGGAGAGATGGCTCAGCGGTTAAGAGCTCACACTACAGAGGTTCGGTTCCCAGCACCACAGTGTGTGCTCACAGTTCCAGGGGAGCCAACACCTCCAGCCTCCAAAGGCACACATATGCGCACACACCTCCACACACACACACACACACACACACAATTTAAAATAAAACTCAATCTTAAAATGAATGCTATAAATGATAGTAAGTGGATTTAAAATACCTGTATTCCTTTTTCTTTTCCCTTAATTTTCTTCTTAGAAATACAATGAATTTTTTTTAAAATATTTATTTATTTATTATGTATACAATACTCTGTCTGTGTGTATGTCTGCAGGCTACTAAAGGGCACCAGACCTCATTACAGATGGCTGTGAGCCACCATGTCGTTGCCGGGAATTGAACTCAGGACCTCTGGAAGAGCAACCAGTGCTCTTAACCTCTAAGCCATCTCTCCAGCCCCGTTTTTTTTTTTTAATGAATTATTTTTTTTTAAAACACATTTACCTCAATGATTGGAGCAGCCCTCTTTGGACAACAGGATATGGTAAAACACGAAGGACTCTAGAACCTTCCTCTTTTCCTTATCCCGGTATATTTTCCTGAAAAGGCTAAGTTTACTTTCTTCTCCTGAATGCTGCAATGTAAATCTTTTTTAGGTCTTCTGACGTCTAACTGCTAAAGTCCTCCCCAGTTCGCACCTCTGCAAATTATCACACAGCTGCTTGATCACAGCCACCAACTACTAAGAGTCTACATTGTAAGAAGCCCTGTGGTTTACCATTCTAAAGGCCCGAGTCTGCCTATCACAGTGGGTTTTCTCAGAGGGACGAGTCTGCATGGGTCTCAGGCTTGTTTTAATGGAGCTTAGTTTACTGTCCTAGAAGTCAGCTCCGTGCGCAGAAGACGTTCTCCACCCAACACAGTGGCTGGTGCTGATGTAAGGTACAAAGAACACCTCTGCCTCTCCTGGCCTTTTCCGTGACAGTCCTGCTAGAATCAGCTGGCTTTCTTGTTGAATTCCTGTCTGAATTCTCTCATAGTCAGACAAATACTTCTCTTGCCTGCTTCACAGGAAAGAATTACAGCATTCTACTCCCACTCAAAACTCCTAAAAACACATTCTTCTTCTTCTTTCTCTATACCAAATCTCCAAAAATCTGAGAGTTATGTGCGTATGCTCAGTCCCCAGAAGTGAAATCTCTCCTCCACCTCCCGCCCAAACACCTGCTTTTCTCTTTACTTTAAGCTTTGTGTTGGAGCATCATGGACCACAGGAGTGACTTCATCTGCTCCTGTCAGCCGATCGTTGGGGCCAGCTCTGCCTTCATGCTTCCTTACTGACCCTCATCTAAAGTCCCCAATCTTGAGAAACCCCTACACTAGCAGGGGAAAAAGTGCTATTCGGGGTTCTCCATTTCCAGGAAATTACCGGTAAAGCTTTAGCTGGCATGCCCACCTTGCCATCTCCTTCACGACAAAGGGGGCTAAGGAAAGAAATGGGTCATTTCAACACCCGTTACCACCAGGAAGTTAGGCACCTGCTTCTTTGAAAACTATGGTGTGCAAGGAGATGCTGACTTCTTCCCCAGCCTGTTTCAGCCAGAGGCTGCAGAATTAGAAGGCAACATATGACATAATTTCTCTCTGTTGGCATATTCCTGGCATATGTTTCCCAAAAGGTCTGTGTAGACACTTAACAAAGAGCTTGGCAAACATCAGGCTCAGAGGGCTGTAGCTCTAAGTCCAGCACAATGTAAAAACGGCTCCCAAAAAGACCATAGGAGAATTTCTCATCTGACTGAGGTCCTCGCCCTTCATGCTTGGATTCAGATATCCTGCAGGGATCACACTGAGGAAACACACCCAGCACAAACACGCCACTCCTAAGTCAAGACAGGACCGGGTGGACTCTGATTTGAACTTCACTAGGGCAGTCTGACAAGGATGAACGTCAGTCAACAGTCTTCAGTGAATGGTGCATGACAGTCATACATACCCCTGGATGGATTTGTGGCAAAAAAAAAAAAAATCAAGAGACACAGAAGCTGACTGCATAAGCCAGGATCCTAAGGACTTATCTGTCACTGTCTTTCTCCCATGACTCTTAGTCAGGTAAGTTTGGATTGGTCCCCAGAACACACCAGCTCATGTCTATTGAAAGACCTATACATACCTTGCTTCCTCCCATGGGTCCTGATTTACCTCTTTATTTGAAGGGTCTTTGCAATTTATTTAAATGATGTCATATTTCACACAGTGTAAAATGATTCCTTTCTTGTTGGCTTTCCCTGAGAGTGGTTGGTTTGTTTATTTTATCATCCACTTTGTTTCTGTTGTGACTGAGACCCTCAGAAAAGACTTGTGGGAGGCAGAACGAGAGTGACCACGAACAGGAGACACTGAGAGCTCCAGAATCATTCGAACTTAGATGCCGCGAGGAGCACTGAGGACATAGACTTGAACTAGACTTTGGACGATGGACATCTCCATGTGTGTCTATTTTCTTCGAAGGGAGATCTGTCTACCAGTATCTGGTGCCTATGATACCTGATTCCAAAGAAGGCTTTGGTTGTACATAAATGTAGCAAATGTTTATGAAGAGAATAGCAAGATGCTTTGGAAATGAACCAGTAATCCTTTCTGTCTCTGTTCAAATTGATTGCTTAGTCTTACAGAATAAGACCTTCCCAATTCTAAACTCTCGAATTGGATTAAACTCGACTGTAGATCATAAGTATTGTTAGAAACATCTGGAGATAAATCTACATCATGCAAAGAAGAGAGGCAGGCTGAGTTCAGCATAGCTGGGATTGAGGATACTCTGAGATCCACTCCTGCACACTTAGATCTGAGAGCACCTACTAAAAATTAAAACAGGAACCCAGAATTGTAAAATATATTTTTAGGTTTCGAAATGTTGTTTACATCATTCTCTTTCTTCCAGCCAACATTTTCTACGCAACCTTTTCTTGTTCTTTTTCAAGTTCATGGCCTTTTTCTTTAGCTCTTTAACTGATTCTCTCTCTCTCTCTCTCTCTCTGTGTGTGTGTGTGTGTGTGTGTGTTCCTAAATATGTAAATACAACCTGTACCATCCACACAATCTCACTTGTAGGTATATGGTTTCAAGGCTGATGATCATTTTGTATTTGATAACTAATTGGTGAAGGAGGAAATATCCCACTCTCGCCTCTGGTTCCTTGTCCAGGGTTGAGGCCTGGTGATCTTTCCCTTTCTATGTCAGCGTATACAGTGCTGACATCACTGTTCAGGTCTTGTTTGGGTGCCACCCTGACGAGATTTTAGGGGTACAGCTTCTTTGACATTTCTAGGAAACGATCTCACAGCAAACTCTCGTTCAGTTTTTCTAGCCCCTCTTCCACAACAATTCCCCCTGAGCTTTAGGGGAAGGACTTGTGCTGTAGGTGCATCTGTTGGGACTAGGCACCACACAATCTATTGTTCTCTGCCTTTTGAACAGTTGTATTTTTCTGTCATAGTCTTCGTTGGTTGCAAAGAGAGGCATTTTGATGGCAGGAAAGAACTATCCTTATCTGTGGACATAAGGATAAATATTTACAACAGTTAAGGATTGTGCTGGTTTAGTAAAGTGCTAATTGAGATTCTCCTCCAAGATCCATGATTTCTTTATCTCCGGTTAGTTGGCTAGATTTCCAGTAGCAGCAAGATTTGCCTCTTGTTGAACAGGGCTTAGTCTAACTAAAGAGCTGTTGGTTACTGCCAAGGTACGTGTGCCACTATTGCGTCAATAGGGTTATTGTGCATGCTAGTGGTTGCTGTGGTTTATAAACAT
Organism: Dicrostonyx torquatus; assembly: GCA_028555095.1. NCBI lineage: Eukaryota > Metazoa > Chordata > Mammalia > Rodentia > Cricetidae > Dicrostonyx > Dicrostonyx torquatus. The sequence continues at coordinate 1,278,031 of JAQHUG010000211.1, forward strand.
CATAACGGGGTAGGACTCTTGGTTGAGTTCATCCCTTTAAAGCTTGTATAGTGCCTTCTGGCCCTTTGGAAGAAGGGTTTCAGTTCAGATCCAGCACAGGTCCTCTAGTCCTCAGTCTGAAGTGCATAATATCACAAGCAACACGGCTTTATCTTCCACCTCTGGGAGGCAAACAAGGTTGACAACAATAGCCTAAAATGTTTTGGGAACCTCTCGGACAATCCTGAATTTCTCATGTCTGGTGCTAGGTTTTTCTTATTGTTTGGGGGCAGTCAGTTAAGATAGTAAATTTTCACTTAAACTACACATAAATGTGCCTACTCAGACTATATATATATATATATATATATATATAATTTAAGTCAATAAATAATATGCTTTCTTACGATTTTTCAGACATCCTTACTGTTATTCCTCCCTCCCGTTTCTTTCTTCTCTCCATAATTAAAGTGTCCCCCATGTTCCTTCGCTTCAAATCATCTGTACCCTGATATTCCTCCTTCCCCTTTTAGTTTCCTGGTTTGGTTTCTTCAATTACTCCAGAAAAAAAAGAAGAAGAAGAATTTGCTAAATACAAATAATGTGCTAAACACCAAACCTAAATTTATGCAACTATCACAAGAATCCCTAGAAATGGGTTTTGTTTTCCAAATTTTAAACATGAAACATCCATAGTAAAGTTAACAGTAACATTTACTTTGCTTTTGTTTTATTGTATCTTAATCATCATTAGCACTTAGCAAATGCTTGGAAAGGGTCTCCCTGATCTCACCTGTCTTCCCCAACTAATCTCCCACCCATGTCTCCCCCACTGATCCCCCATGTCTCCCTCCCCCACTGATTCCCCATGTCTCCCCCACTGATCGCCCATGTCTCCCTCCCCCACTGATTGCCCATGTCTCCCTCCCCCACTGATCTCCCATGTCTCCCTTCCCCACTGATCTCCCATGTCTCACCCACTGATCTCCCATGTCTCCCCCACTGATCTCCCGTCTCCCTCACTGATTTTCCATGTTTCCCTTCTCTTGGCTGTCTCTCAGAAGTTGAAGAGTCAATTTTTCTCACTTTCCCCAGTACAAACAAGAGCATGTGGCCAAGCTTGGTCAATCCGACTTACCATCCCTAGACTTTGAGTTGGGAACTAGTGGCACAAGAAGCAGAGACAGTGATGAAGCCATCTGGAAGTGGAAACATGTCCGTCAGTGTGTAGTAGAGAACAGTGCATGTTTGTGGCAGAGACTGGAGGGCATTCTAGCAACTGCAATCTTCTCTTCTCTTACTTTCCACACTTGTTCCCAGACACCCTGACCTATGGTTTGATAATATCTTTTCCATGTGTTAATTTTCTGCTGCAGTTATTCAGAATTTTTTTTGTTTTGCATCTAAGAATTCAAGCTGAGTCTGCTTCAGGGAAAACACATAAACTTCAACTGGCAAGAAACAGACCAGGGTTTGAATGCTGTTGATTCTGGAGAGAGAGAGAGAAAGAGAAAGAGTTTTCTCTATTCACTGCTCTTAGCGGGGCCAGACACCAGGGAAGATCTGTCATCATATTTTACTTATGAGGCACAAAAGGGACTTTATCTCTGAGACTAGAACCATGTTTGAAGCTCCAAGGAGCCCCTGTCAGAAGAATAACTCCAGAAGTAAGTCAAATAAGAAAAATATCCTAGCGGTGGGATCAGACTCTGTCCTTCTTGGAACCTAGTCTCCATGCAGGGATGTCTCACCTAGACTAGATGCAAAGGGAAGAGCTTGGTCCTGTCTCACCTTGACATACTTTGCTGATTCCCATGGTAGGTTTGCCTCTTTCTGAACAGAGGAGGCGGATAAGGAGATGGTGGGAGGATACATGGGAGGTCCTGAGAGAGAACAGGAAGAGAGAAGGGAGGGGAAGCTGTGGTTGACATGCAAAATAAGTGAAAAAAATCATAAAAATAGAAAGAAAGAAAACTATCCACACCACACAAGTGGAGCTGGGACCTGTTGGATGGTGTTGCTGGAAGTGTCTTCTCAGGGAAAGGATAAAAGCTGTCTTCACCACCAGGTCCTGGAAAGCTGGGAGAGGGGGTGAATGATTGACTCAGAGCATGGGAGCCCTCACTTTGGGGACAGTGAGAGGTGATGACTGCCATCCAGTCACAGGAACTGCTCTGTGCAGTTTAGGATTACGTCACCAAGTGCAAAGTCTGAGTAATAGCGATTTTAGTAATAACATACAATACTTAATAAGCATCACAATCTGTTTTAAATGTTCTCATGCTGTGGCCTTTCATGCCTCACCAAACTGTTGCATGTGAGTGTCTGTGACTTCCGATTCAGTGATGAGAAACTGGGGTGGCGAAAGGCTAAGTAAATTGCCCAGATAGCAAATAAATGGGAGAGTTGGCATTTGACTCCAGCTCTTCCAGCTTCAAAATCCAAGACTGAAAATTCTATGCTGATCAAGAATTAAAATGTATGCAATAGCATTCTGCAGTTGTAAATCCATCAATACATGTTGTCAAACAATTTGCTCAATGTTAGTGTAGATTATAGGTTCTAAGAAGATAAACTAATTTGTCTGTCTTACAGACCCAATGCCTGACACTATGTTTAACACATAAACACATATGTAAACACATAGAGTGAGTACATAAATCATCTTAGTGAGATGGGTGGGTGGGTGGATGGATGGATGGAAGGATGGATGGTTGGATGAGTGGGTAGAAGGATGGATGGATGGGGGGCTGGGTGGATGGGTGGGTGGGTGGATGGATGGATGAGTGGGTGGATGGGTGGGTGGATGAATGGATGAATGGATGGATGGATGGGTGGATGAATGGATGGGTGGGTGGGTGGGTGGGTGGGTGGATGGATGGATGGATGGATGGAAGGAAGGATGGGTGGATGGGTAGATGAATGGATGGATGGGTGGATGGATGGATGGGCATTTAAGATGAAGACTAGATAAGAGTAAGGGGGACAGGAATAAAAGAATCACTTGGAACCATGAAAGAATAAAGCATGTATAATTTTTAAATGAGCTTCTTTTGCCCAGGATTTCAAATGCCTTCAGCTATGTTTCCAAAAGAACTTTGCAAATTATATTTATAAATATTCAGTTCCATTTTCTTGCTTTATCTTTTGGTGCATATGCAATGAAGAGTCATGTGCACACGAGCACATCTGACTTCCGTATGTGCCATTATGGATGTAAATAGACCTCCTTGTTTCAACATAATCTCACAAATGTGCCAAGATCTTGGTGTACACAATTTTGCGAGGATATAACTTAAGTGTGTGTACAATTAGACGTATCAATGAGTGTTTAAAGAATAGTGAGCATATATATGTGTGTGGATAGTTAATATGGGCTCTTATTTAGAATTTGTTATGTGGCTGGCTCTATCCCAGACATGTTACACACAGTACCCCATTTAATCCTCCCAGCCGTTGTGGGTGCACCCAGCAATGCACCATGGCTATGCCTAGGCCAAATGTCAAATATTAAAAAAGCGCAGGCTCAGACTGGATGTCAGTTTCCTGCTGCTTAACCCACGCTACATGAATAGCACCGGGAAGGCACACTCTCCTGGACTAGAAGCAGGAACAATGAATTAAAAGATAGATGATAAAGCCCTTTCAGAATACCAACCACTTAAGAGGCAACAGACACCCAGCTTGCATTTTCTTACAGTGTAAACACATTCCCACCACCTCAGTTGCTTAAATAAGGCTCACTCTGGTTTGGCATCCCCACAAACACAGGGTTTTTTTGGTTTTTTTCCCCCATTTCTTTTTCAAAAACAAGATTGCTCCCTGAGCAACTGTTTCCAAGCACATTCTCATCCAGGGAGAGGAAAGGATAAATTAGAGAGAGCCTCTTGTTACTATACAGGGGACACAAAAATAGGGTCAGGAGGAAAAAAAAGTAGAAAAGGGCAGAAGTTAATGATACAGGAAGATGCTCTTTCCCAAATGGAACTGACCAGATGCCCTCCTCGAACAGCAGTGTTTATCCCTAGGTCATCATCCACCCTGACCGCCCCACTTTCCCCTTCCCCTCCCTCCTTCTTTCTCTACTTTTTCCCACCCTCTCCCTCTCTTCTTCCTCCCTCTCTCCAAATAGCATAGACCATCTCTAAGGCCATCTGGTAGAGCTAATGAGGAAATCACAATTATTCCCTTTAGAGATAAGACATGCTGCTAATGACAGCATTGCCTTGACTTTATTCTGGCGACTTACAGTAGCACAAATAGTCCCAGGATGGGAGGTGATAGGAGGGCAGAGAACGAGAAAACAGCTATTGCTGCCTTCCACCCCAGTTACTTTATTCTAATCTATGTCTTTAAAACAATAATTGGGGGTTGGGAGAAAATCCAGGGAAGTGCCTGCTGCTACACAAGGACCTGAGTGCAGCCCCCTGGGCCCACACCAAACTCCAGGCATGCCCATCAGTATCTGTAGACCTAGTGCTGGGAGGAGGGTGTGTGGGAACAGGCAGACCTCTGGAGCTCACTGCCTAGTCAGTCTAGATAACCAGGGGTTCTGGGTGCCTGGGAGATCTTGTCTCAAAAATCAAAAAGAGAGAGAGAGAGAGAGAGAGAGAGAGAGAGAAAACAGGAAGACATGTCAGAGCTAGCCTATGGTCTTCATACGTACATGCATGTTAACCTATAGCCTCCATAAGTATATTACGTTAACCTGTGGCCTCCATATGTACATGCATGTTAACCTGTAGCCTCCATATGTAATTGCATGTGCACTCACATAAAATGTGTATAAACACGATCACGCAGAAACACACAGAGTTTCTTGAAACAACAAACAATCCCATTTCATCCTGCTCATCCTTCCAGCGCATTCCATGTCAAACCACTTCATCTTAAGGTATGCCATCCAAGTCCAGCTCACCCTGTTGGAGCCCGGTCTGACGCATCTGCCTTTCATCCCATGACAGCTCAGCTTCTTCCATTCCCAGCCTCCCTGCCTTGGCTCTTTGGATCCCACTACTCATCTTCCAACTCACTTAGCTGTTATCCAGTCACTTCGGGTTGTTCCAGTAACTCCTACTAGAAACGTTTCATCAGCATCTGTGATATGAGCATGCGTTAGTTGGAAGGGATGTAGAAAGAGAGACAAAGCCCTACTTTGCCTTCTTCTTGGAGATACACAAGTGACCCTTCTAAAGCATGAGATCCATGACATCCTGTTTGTCTCCTGAGGACCAGGTAAGCTGAGAACTCTGGACGAGGAGGACACCTGCATTCGATGTGTCAGTTCTTGACACAGACCATGAATAGAAACCATCGCTTCCTTGGTACCAAGCAGACCAGACACAAAAGTGTGAACTTTGATTCCAGATTAAGAGGCCAATTTTCAATTCTTCTCTTTGGCAGTTGTTTCAGAGAGTGATGCTGTGCCACCCACCAGCCTTAGAATGGTTAGTGACTCAAGGCCAGTTAGTTCTTCTCCACTCAGAGTTTATGACTCTCATGCCTTGAACAGGATCTTTGTCCCCCGTGTCATCCTCATGGCCAGAAACAGAGGGCAGACCGCCTTTCTGTGGTGCATTCCATCACTGCAGTAGAAGCAGGGAGTACACGGAAAATTGAGTGTTGGTTCTCCAGGTTTTCATGCAGAACAAATTTATTTTTGTTCACATTTGACTATGCTAAGAAAGATACATGTCTCAAAACGCAGAGAAATAAAATATTTATTGAAAAGCATGAAGACCAGCAAAATTCTGTGGGCTGGCTAGAAGAACCTAGATGAATATAGTGGGATGCACTGAAAATTCCTGTAATCCCTTAAATCTGATTTCTTCAAGCCCTCATTTGTTATTGTTTTGTTTTTGTTTTTTACATGTAAGATAGCCATAGCAACCCTGTCTCTTAGGTTTGTATTAAATGTAAAGTGAGGACTCAGTGGTTGCAGGCATTTGCTATAAGCCTCGTGACCTGAGTTTGGCCCACATAACCAATGTAAAAGATTAGAAGGAGAGAACTGAGTCCACAAAGTTGTCTGTCGCCTGCTCTACAACATTTCCCATGGTTTGCACATGCTTGCGTGCACATATACACATTCATACATGTGCACACACACAGATATGCTGTGCACATACACAGAATAATGATAGTGTACATATTAAATAGACAAGCATAGAAATAGCCCAGCACACTCTAGTTACTTAATGAATATTAATTTCCTCCCCCAAGCCTCAGATTCATCTCCCTGCCAACATCTTTGCAAAATCATCCAAGACCCAAGCTAAATGGCTGTTATCTGGGAACAGAAAGGCACATTGAGCCACACCCCACTCCCACCCCACCCTCAGATCTGTTTCCTCTAACTGTGACAGGAGCTTCAACCACGTGCTCATGGATGATCCATCTGCTTCACAAATGTAATTATATCGCAACACGGATTTCTGATGTGCAGAGACCAATACCCAGAGATGCTTCGTTCCCAAACATTGCAGAAAAAAGTACCATACTCCCCAGAGCAGACGTGTAGCCACAACGAACGATCATCAAGTACAATATTTTTCCATGCTCCAGAGAAGACTGGCAGATGTCCTCGAACATCAGGTTTGGTCCCTTCCAGGGAGCCACATTTTTCTGCTTGCCGGAGCTTCTAATGGGGTGAAATTGGTATATCAAGAGACACATTTACCACATCTAAAGAATGCGTGCAAAGCTAGCTCCGGAGACTCCAACCCTTTGTAGAGATTCATGCACCGGCATTCTGCTACTGATTTCTAGAAGAACATCAGACAGATTGACTCTGCACACCACAGAGACAGCCGAGACCGAGGGAGGTATCCCCTGTGTCTGCATCTGTTCTGACTTACCCCTCGAGACAATGCTGTGGTTTGCCATCCCTTCATGGATCGCACCATCAACACTCAAGAGAAACAAGTGTTCCAAGGTCCACCCCGTTCCTGATGTGTTTTGTCTTCCCTGATGGCTAGCTGTGCTCATTTCCTGTCGACGCTGTGACAAATCACCACCCATCAAGTTAGTGGTGTCAAGCAAAGCCTTCGGCAGGTCCTAGCTCCAAATCGGATCTCAGCAGGCTGAAGACAAGGACTAGACAGGACACTGGGCCTGGTGGTGCAGGCCTGCAGCTGAGAGCATAAGCTCAGTTTGTGCTATCAAGTAAGTTCAAAAGCCAGTCTGGGACAGTGACTGAGACCCTGTCGCAAAACACAGTGAAAAAGAGGGCTGAGGTAGTAGCTCGGGGCTAGCGTGCTTGCCCAGCATGCATTAATGAAATCAAATAATAAAAGAAAAGAGAATAAGTAAAGAGAACTGCGTTTCTTTCTAGAGACTGGGTCAACCTGTTGTCTTACCTTTTTTAGCCACTAGAGGATGCCATATTCTTTGACTCGAGGTCCCCTCTGGCATCTCCTCAACTGATACTTGAACATCCTTCCATCTGTTTCTATGCTGAAAAGATCCTTGACATTTTATTGGCCTGCCCTGATAATCCAGGTTAATCTTCTTATTTAAATTTAACTGGTCTGCACTCTTGATTTTATTTGCAACTGTAATTCTTCATTGTCATGTAACATAACCTGCTCATAGCTGCTAGCGGTCAGACGGGCAAGCATGCCTTGGGGGAGTATTCTGCCTACCACAACATCCATTCTTCCTTCTCCTGACACAATTCATCCTTCAAACTGGTTTTCCATCTTCACCAAAACCACAGAAAAAGCATAGAGTCCCAAGGTAGGCATTGGGATTTGAACTTTTGAGTTGAGTAGCCCCAGTAATTGAAACCGGTTGGAACCCAATATTCTCAAGGACAAGACACGCTGAAAGAACCCTCCAGTTCCAGAGTTCTGCAACTGTTCTCTTCCTAAAATCTGGTTCTCAAGCATTTCCTGTGTTGTGGGTCTACTCTAAATTTCTCTTAGTGGAGTCTGTATCAGCTTCATTCGTCCACAGGCGGGCTCTGTTGTTGGCAGTCTGTCAGCCCTGATAGAGTCAGACACTGCAGGGAAGCAGAGGAAGCCCCCAAGACTACAGATTCACATGTACAGACGGCCCTCTCCCGACTCACACAGAGAAGAGCAGATTTCTTGGCCAGGGACGGAAGGTGAGTCTGGAATAAAGAACTCCGCCAGAATTCTTTTCTAGGAAGTGGTAGATTTCTTCTCTGCAGCTTTGGGGACTTCCAAGGTTCTATTGGTGAAGCTAGCCCCCTTTTATTAATGATGATGTGCATGAGATCATGGTCCTCCTTCTTTTTCTTCCCTAATCTTTTCCTTTTATTGTTTAGTCTGTGGAGCCACACTGATCCTGGGAGACAAAGTCCACAAGATTGATTACTGTTCTGGTCATTTATTCATTCAAAACCCAGTTAAACTTTACTATGTTCCATAAGCTTCCAGGATACAGTGATTTTTAAAAAGGCTAGATTCTCTATACCCTAAGGTCCTATACATTCCTTTGTCAAAGGAACTTGTCCTGCGGCTACCTTCTAAGTGCCAACCTAGTTGTCCCTTCTTCTTGTCAGATCAGAGTCAGGTGAGAACGGATTCAGGTGACACGTGCTGGCATGCAGAATCTGTTTTTCTGAATGAGAGAGATACTTCTGGCGAGTTTCTAAGCCTCTAAGATGTATTTGGCTCAAGTGTTTGTAAAGGTTTAATTATGCAGCCATGCAGATTTGGAAATGTGCTTTATATAAACAGTAGCAATAGATACTAATTGAGGGGATTTGAGGTAATATGTCTGGTGGATAAGATATATAAAGATACCAGCAAAACAAGTAGGCTACAGTGACAGAATCTTGATGGTCATGTGACCATAGGAAGGCAAGCTTGCTGTTGCTCAGCCAAAGGGAGAGAGGGTGTGATCCTCTGAAAATAGAATAGAGTGGGTACCACTCTGGGCCACCTCTTTTGGAGAGCCCCCCTCTTCAAGTTAACAATATTATAAAAATAAAAACCACATGCCAGTGGAATAAATAATAATCAGAGACAAAGAAACCCAGAATGCACTTGCTCTCCCTTAGGGGGGGAAATGGGTCAGAGTTTGAGAGACGATCTGAGATCGAGGAAAATATAAAGTGAAGAGGGACAGGCCATGCCTGCATTCCCAATGGCATCTCAGATCAGCCTCCTACCTGGGTCGTCTCCATGGTCATGAGTGCACCTGACTCGTCGACTGTCCATGGAGGAGATCCCTGGGCAAAGCTCGTCCAGCACTGCTTTGAGAAATGAATTCTGTTATTCACATCCATAGTCTGGTTCTGAGGGATGGGGCAGGGCTGACATATGAATTCTCTGTCAAGCCTCCGGGTGTGATGATTGCCGAGAATGCGCTTGTTGTAGCAAAGCTGGAGGCGGTCTGAGGTCACTGAGGCTGCTGGGAGTCCTATTCCCCAGCACTTCTTCACAGCTTCCAAAGAAAGCTGAGTTCAGGACTCGACGAGGCAACACAGTGGTGAGAACGCTCCGTGCTAGAGCATCATGAAAGGTGATGTCTGAGCCCAGTGCTGGGAGAGCAGCAGAAGCTTGCAAAATGGGCAAAGGGAGAAAATAGTGGCTTAGACAATCAGAAAGCAAAAGAAGAGACACATAACGCGGACAGATGCAGCGATCAGAAACTGCTTAAAAGTCAAAAGAGTGGGTAAAGAGGAACACGTGGCCCTCAGATGAAAACCACGAGAAAAGGGCTTTCTTAGAAGTTGATCATGGACAGAGTGGGACATCGGACACCACAGACAAACTTAGCGTCTAAAAGGGTGAAGGTGGTGGCTCTCCAGCATGTGCCATCTCTGGCACTATGCTGAGCTCACTCATGAGTTTCTCTTTAAAACCTTGCTGCAATCCCCACTTTAGAGGAGATAAAGGCTCAGAGAAGTAAAATAACCCTAGGATCAAGGAGCTAACAGATGGAAGAGCTGTAAATTCAGGCACAGACTCCATGTGTTTGGTTACTACTCCCTGCCACTATACCTGTTAATACAGGAGGACTGCTATCCCTGCTGATGGGTGGGTTCTAAAATCACAGCAACTCTGTGGCTAAAGCTATGGCTCTTGGAGGTTGGAGTAGGTGGGTGCTGTGGAGAATGCATGGGATGTAGTGTTGATGTGTTCTCAGGAGGACGTGGGCTACGGCCGTGTGAACCTACAGCGTGGCATCTGCTCCAGAGCGCCAGGCATAGCCGTGAGTCTATAGTGGATGTCAACAAACCCCCAGAAAGAACTACCTGGAGTGTCTTTCTGCAGATCCCTCAGCTCTATCCCAGCTGCCTTTGGGCTCCAGAGGCGCAGCCTCAGAACTGTAGCGTAGGTGGTGGGAGTTCCCTTTCCCCCAGACATTTTCTTCCCTTCAGAAAATACGCAAGTTGGGCGTGGTGGGCACATCTGTAGTCTCAGCACTTGGGAGGCTGGGGCAGGCACACCTTAAATTCAAGGTCAGCATAGGTTATGCACGGAGACTTTGCCTCAAAATAAATAAACAAATAAATAGATAAAGAAAGAAATAGCTTGTGAAGGGACAAACGCCAAGGACAATATTGTGGTCTGCTCTTCAATATTGACCAGGCAGGGCTCAGTGTACCAAGGAGGCGGGAGAGCTAGCTGGAAGCCCTGTTCCCCCACACCCGTATTCGACCCCATGAGCACAGCAGTAAATTTCTCTCCTCACATCCTCTAGGACGCCTGGCCTGCATGTGCTGCTTTTGAGGAGAGGGGATAAAGGGGTGTTGCAGTTCCGTCAGCCCGTCAGTTGCCCTCACTGGAGTAAGAACTGACTTCAGGACTCAGAGCTGCCGGAGTTACATAATGCCAGAAGCTGCTTGAGCAGGGAATAAGGACATATTTAAAACCGCAGGGAGCTAAAAATAGGCAAAGAAAATTTTATTTCCTCATAAACTTTTTAAGCGTTAATAAACACATACATACATACATACATATGTGTGTGTGTGTGTGTGTGTGTGTGCGTGTGTGTGTTTGTGATCCTGGATATAGTTGTGTGTGACTTCAGGCAGATTTCACTATTGAATTGGGATCTCAAGAAAATGAATATGAAATCTATGTATGAGGTGTGTGTGTGTGTGTGTCAGAGAGAGAGAGCTAATTATGTGTGTGTGAATGAGAATGTGGCGTGTGGGTGGGTGAATGAGGACATGTGCGTGTATAGAGTATGTGTGTGAAATATCGCTATAGATAACAGACAGACAGAAATATAGAATAGAGGTGGTCTGAGGTTTGCTGTAGTGATCCGGTCCTGGCATGAATGTTAATTTGACTTTGGAGGATATGTGAGCGCTGCATGTACACATTCTGTGGGTGAGAAGGCTTTGCCACAGGTGTGGTATACGAGGAAAGCATGTGGGTTTTATTTTGTGTGTGTGATGGGGTGCTTTAGAGGATGCATGGCATATAGTGCCGATATGTTTGCAGGCATGTATAAAGGCCGTGTGGACGTAGAGGACCGCACTTCTCTTGTGAGCCTGTAGTTTACGCACGTCAGTCAGTGCGAAGAACGTGGGCTGAGTATGAGTGTGTGTGTGCAAGCTGTGCGGTGTGCTACAAGTGCTGATGGAATACACACACACACACACACACACACACACACACACACACACACACACCATGTCTGACATCAAGGAAAATGATCAGAGAGTCCTTAATGTCCTGTCCTAATGCTGAGAACATTCTAGAGTCTCTTCTGAGACTTGAAGCATTTACGGAGAAGTGTCTGAAGGTTCTCCAGAGCATCACACCGTTACTCCCGTCTCTTCCCAGGGCCCCAGCTTCTAATCACTCCCTCGGTCAGACAGAAAGCACTTAGGTCCAGCAGCATTTCTCTCATGTTAGGATCTAGCTACGGAGCTGTGTTTTTATCTAGTACAGACGGTCAAACATAGTCAAACCAGAGCAGCAACCTACCCTGAGAAGAAGCCTTAAAGCTCAGTTTACTTTTTCCCATGGTAATTAAGGAAATACAGTGACCCCCGCCAGAGAAGCAGGCGGGCTAACTCATCTTCACCCCCTCCTCTGCTTCTTCCCCTGCCACCTCCGTCCCCAGTGGATCACATCGATCTTCCCCTCCAAACTTCCTTCTCCTTCTCTGGGAACCAGCCAGCCACGCCTAACAGATAACCAACTAGTGAACAGATAGGCAATCAGGTCTTCGTTCTCCTTCCTTTCCTTCCTCTGTACCTGATCCCCCAGACTCATCCCCAGCTCTGCAGCAGATGAGCTGTTGTGGGGGGTCTTCTCATTCTCTGCCCACATTCCACAGAACAAAGCAGGTCATGGGGGAACACACTGCTTTCCTCCCTCATGCCCTCCTCAGCCTCCTCGCCTAACTGACCCCCATCCCTAAGTGTCAGCACCCGAAACATAAGGACACTCTACTGGACCTCACAGTGACTACACCTATCAGAAAATTATCCTACCAGCCAACACACTCTCAACTAAAGAACAAAACACCCAACAATAACAACAACAAAAAGACCAGATGTCAACACCAAGAATTAGAGTCTTTCCAAACCCAGATGTCTAAACATCAGGCATAAGAACAGAATTAATGACATCAGGACAGCAGGTCACCACTAGAGCTTAACAGCCTGATGATAACGGACCCTGAGTATTGCAACAGGAGCTGAGGCACAAGATAAAGACCTTAAAAATAGCCTTTATGAATATGACAGAAGTCCTTAAATAGGAAATAAACGAACATCTTAAACCTATGAAGACACAAAGTGGAAGGAAATGGATTAAACAGTTCAAGACATGAAAGTGGAAACAGAATCAACAAGGAAAACCCAAACTGAGAGGAATCTGGATAGGAACTTGTACAGGAACTTCAGAGACAAAGCCTTACCAATAAAATATAAGAAAGGAAGAGAGAATCTCAGGCGTCAGAGATACGACAGAATGATTGAAAAAAGTTACATCTAAAAATCTCCTGTCATAAAAACTCCAGGAAATCTGGGACAATATAAAAAAGTAAAATCTAAGAATAAATGTCAAACAAAATATTTTCACCAAAATCAAAGAAGAAAATTTCCTTAACCTAAAGAATGAGATGCCTATCAAAGCACAAAAAGAACACCAAATAGGCCAGGACAGAAAAGAAATTCCCCTTGGTACATGATAATAAAAACATTAAATGTACAGAACAAAGAAAGAATATTAAAAGCTGAAAGGAAAAAATTCCAAGTAATATATAAACGCAGACTTACTATAATAACACCTGACTTCTCAATGGAGACTCTAACACCAAGAAGGGCCTAGACAGATGTGCTACATACAGACTCTACTAGATCACAGATGCTAGGCCAGACTACTAAACCCAGCCAAACTTTCAATCAAAATAGATGGAGAAAAGACATTCCATAGTAAAACCAAATTTAAGCAATAATATTCAGCCCTACAGCAAGAGATAGAAGGTAAACGCCAACCTAAAAAGGTTAACCATACCTGATAAAGGACATGGACTAAATAATCCCAGACCAGCAAATCAATGAGGGAAATACACACAACCACATGCACGCACACACACACACGCACACACACACACACCTAAAAAGGTTAACCATACCTAATGAAGGACATGGACTAAATAATCCCAGACCAGCAAATCAATGAGGGAAATACACACAACCACATGCATGCACACTCTCACACACAGAGACACAAACACACCCATGCACATGCACACACACACACACACACACACATCTACCACCACAACAAAATAATGGGACACAATGAAGGCAGTTTGAAATGGCAAATTCATAGCACTAAATGACTACATTTAAAAAAAAATGGAGCGATCTCATACAAGAAACTCAACCACACTCTCTGGGGAAAAATGAAATCACACCCAAAAGTAGAGAGTAAGAAACAATAAAACTCAGGACTAAAATCAATAAAACATAAGCAAAAAACTTTACAAAGAATCAATGAAGCAAAGAGTTGATTCTTTGAGAAAGTCAATAATCTTGACAAAACTTTATCCAAATTAGCAAATTGGGAGGAACGATATAAATTGCCAGAATTATAAAATGAGAAGAGGATATAACAACAGACACTGAGGAAATCCCGAGACACACTTTAAAGCCTGTGCTCCACCAGATTGGAAGATCTAAAAGAAAGAAGAATTTTCTCAACATGTACCACTTACCAAAGTTAAATCATAAGCAATTTAAAGACTATAATGAAATAGAATTAGTCCAGGCCCAGATGTTTTTAGCATAGAATTTCTACCAGATTTTCAAAGAAGAGTTAGTCCCAATACTCCTCAAGTTATTCCACAAAATAGAAACAGAAGTAACACTGCCCAATGAGGCTACAGTTACCCTGATACCCAAACCACATAAAGACCTAATAAAGAAAGGGAATTACAGACTAATTTCACTCATGAACATAGATGCAAAAGTGTTCAGTAAAATTCTTACAAATAAAATCCAATAGCACATCAAAGATATCATTCACCATGATCAAGCAGGCTTCATCCCAGAGATGCAGGAATGGTTCAACATATATGAATCAATAATGTAATCCACCATATAAACAAACTGACGAAAACACATGATCATCTCACTAGATGCAGAAATGACCTTTGACAATATCCAACACCCCTTGATGATAAATAGTCTTGGAGAGATTAGAGATAAAAGGAATATTCCTCAACATAACAAAGGCACTTTACAGCAAGGCTATCACTCATATAAGCTTAAATGGAGAGAAATTCAAAGCAATTCCACTAAAATTAGGAACAAGACAAGGTTGTCCACTTTCCACATACCTATTCAATATAGTACCAAAGTCTTAGCTACAGCAAAACGATAACTGAAAGAAATCATGGGAATACAAATTGGAAAAGAAGTCAAAGTGTCTTTGTTTGCAGATAGTATGATAGTATATGTAAGTGGCCCTAAAAATTCCACATGGAAACTTCTACAGCAACACACACTCTGAGAAAAGCAGCTGGACACAAAATTAGCTCACAAAAACCAGTGACCTTTCTAATTACAAATGGTTAATGAGCTAAGAAAGAAATCAGGGAGACAACACCTTTCACAATAGTCTCAAGTAATACAAAATATCTTGGGGTAACTCTAACCAAGCAAGTGAAAGACTTGTGTGATAAAATCTTTAAGTCACTGAAGAAAGAATATGAAGAGGATATCAGAAAATGGAAAGAGCTCCCATGCTCATAAATTGGTAGGATTAACATAACAAACAGGGTCATCCTACCACAAGTAGTCTCCTAATTTAATGCAATCTTCCTCAAAACGTCAGCAAATTCTTCACAGATCTT